>JASANB010007539.1:0-61566 GCA_030248155.1 Sabatieria punctata | reverse complement strand
CTATTGGGAAATAGTTGTCAAGTTCTCTTGATGAGCTGCATATAGACAAATTATTGAGAGTACAGTCTACATTCAACAAATGGGGATTTTTTTCTTTTCATAGGTAGCAGAGGACTGAGGCATAAGGCTGCAATGACCTGTACAAAAGTCTTTCATTTTTTAGTCTGTTGTTAGGTTGCAGACTCCTCAGGATTGAATCAGCTACCTGTTTGCTATTTTCTGATTAGACAGTGCTGAAAGAAGATGAAACCTTTTTTGTTCAAGAAAAATCTTCAACCCTACCTACTCAGTGACAGAGAGTTTAGGAATTTAGCATTCATGTTGTCCTGTGAAACAGGTGTTTCACCTAAGATTCCTAAGCTACCTGCTCACTGGTCAAGAAATTCTAGACATTATTCTATGAAAAACCTGCTATGTTTAAATTCATATTCACAACTATACACCTGGCTACACCACACTTTTTTTTGCCAACCAACCTGGTTGACTTTGAAAAGAAAAAATCTCAATCAGAAAACCAAATGGGCATGTATGTACCTGTAAGAGCTTGTAAATAGTCACCATTATAGGAGACTATAATATTCGTCTAAATCATCCTGACTGTATGCTGACAACACAACCTAACAGTTTGCTTGGCTGAGTCCTAAGTCTGGCTCACGGCAGTGTTGGCTGAGGAATCGGTATACAAATTTTCTTGCTTAAATCATTCCAACACTACCTCCACCAGTTCATCTCACTCTCTCTTTCTCTCTCTGTTCAGCTGCCTGCTGGTGACTGTTGTCTTTCTTCACTGAGTGATAAAGTGACCATTAATAAAGTAATGCCAATAAAGTCCTCATTGGCCAGCAGAAGATTGAGGTGGTCCTCAGTAGTGTGTTTTTGATCAAACAGTGCATCTTGAGTTATTAGTCTTCAAAGACAGTTTTGGAGCTCTCACCCAGGCAGACTCTGTAGATACAGATCTTTAGCACCCGTGACAGTTCTAGTAACGTCAACCTGCCCACTCTCTGCTCTCTCTCAGTGCTACAATCCACCCACTATGCACAGGTGTAGGATTTGGCGCAAATCTATTTAGAGCTGTATGTATGTGTGTGTATTTTTTTTCATTTTATTTACCTTGAAACAATGCACACAATTTATCATCGGTCACTGTTCAGCTGTCCTATCTATCATAAAGCCTTAGGCCAGATAAAATAAACATAGAACTAGCATGTGCTACCAATCGTAACTATCATGCATAGAACGATCCCGGAACCCTAAGATCATGAAAGTGATAATTAATAAAGTTACAAGTATTGCTAAGCCTAAGACTTAACATGTGCTAAGGGTCTCTCGATCCGTTCTGTTGAGCTCGTGCTAGAGGTAGCACATGCTAGTTCTATGTTTATTAATCTGGCCCCAGATGCCTAGATGCATGTAGGATATTTTTTGCATACCAGCTGCTAGGATCTAGGAGATACAACAGCTTACATTTTTGTACATTTTGGTCGTGTATATATGTGATTGTTTTGTCTTGTTGTCGATAGGACTTAATCAAACATCTTGGGTTGAAGTGTTTGATCTGGTGGATGTGAAGCTTCAGATTGGACATTTTCTTCAATTTGTTCCAATGATTGAACACTTGTGTAAGGGTTTTGTCTGCTTGGTTCACCAGATTTCCCATGAGAAAATTTAAAAAGTATCTGATGGAAGAGATTTATATTTAGCCTTTGCATTCCTTTGATTCATTGTTTGTTTTGTTAGTAAAGCTCTCTCTCGCTTCATTGGTGCCGAGATATAGATGGAGTAGAGCAATTAAGCCACTAACTAGTAAAGTAAGTACATTGTTAACCATATCCATGGTAGGTAGTAGATATGTTAATGAGACAGAAAAGCTTGCGGTCTGAACCCAGAAAATGCTACCCAGGTAAAAATGAGCACAATGTATTCAACTTTTGAAAATATTCAGTTTTTGCAAGCAAAAATCAAGTACTTTGTGTATCTGATACTTCATTTTTAAACTACAGAAACATAAAAAGTAGCTAATTAGGATGAAAACACCTAGACATTCATTTTATGCTGTGTTTTAGCTAGATTTATGAGCTCTCTACCAATTTTAATGCTTGCAAGCTAAGTTTTAGGTGCACACAAACTATCAAACTAGCTAAATAAGCTGGCTTAAATAGAGGTCATAATCCACGCGAGTCAGGCTATGATTTTTAGGCTTGTGAACATGTCTAGCAGATGGTGATACAATCAGAAGTGAAATATTGGGAAACAGGAAAACCACAGGAAATGAGAATTCTGAAAAGTAGCTGGAAATCCTGTGATTAGCAATAATGCTGGGAAACATTTGTTATTAGATTAAAAAAACTTGGTCAAAAACCAGCTGTGTAGAGTAAATGGTTATTGGCTGATATGTAGTAGGATTTGTGCTGTAACATTAGCTGTATTAAAAATTTAGCCATTGGGTAAAACCGTTTCTTGGATGACACGAAAACAACTGTGTTCAAGAAACAGCAAATTTTCCTTAATTTTTCAGTGCTGCAACTGCACTGCAGTAATGTTGGATTGTAGTAGTATGAAGCTTGAATGAAATACACTAAATCGGCCAAAATATTACCATACTCTTTTCATTTTCCGTTTTTTTCAGGTGAAAACTAGGATTGGGTACTGGGACTTCCCAATTCTTTGAGAAATACGAAATTGAATCGATTGAATCACCAAAGCCAGGTTCATGCTATGATATGAGTAATGAGAAAATGGTGGCTTATTTCATACCAGTTCCCACCTGCTCAATAAGAAATAGTCAGAAAATTAAGAGTTGTACCATGCACCAGCTTTTTTCATCTCAAATAGTTTTCCTTAACATTCAGTGTATAGCACATCATAACGATGTCTGAAATGGCTGCCCAAACATGAAAAGTGGTCAGAAACTATAGGCATGTACATACATATACACTTATAAACTGATGTTTTTCAGCAGTTATGTGCTTTTTATATAGAAATTATTTAGGTAAGTAGACTGTTGATAAGTTTCAAAGAATTTATGTCAATTTCATTGGTTTTCAGACTGGATTTACGGTACAGCTTGCAGTTCATCATCTATGTTCAAAAACCTTCATTAAATGTGATAAATTTAATTGTAGTGTTTTGGTCTTCTGTCAATCTAATGTTACTATAAACTGTTTAGTTTCCAAAAAATTGTCAAGAGCAAAACATTTTGGATGTTTACAATACACTGCAGCTAATTTTTTTCTACTGATTTCATATTTTGTAGTGTGAATTCTCCAGTTATTTCTTCTTTCTTGCTTATTATTTCATAGTGTGAATGAGGTCTAATGGTTGGGTCAGATCGAAATTCAACAGAAGTAACATTTAAGCCATGCACTGTTTCCGATTCCTGTTGTCACAGAATTATAGCTGTTCATCAGGATTGTCTGAGACTTTTCTGTTCAATAACTTTGGATAAATCATTACTCATGCAGAATTGGCAAACATAGGCTTTATTTTGGTCCATAGTTCTATAAAATTGTGTTGTTGTTTACCCTATTTGTTCTAATAAACCTACAGTTGGTATATTTTTACTGGTGTGTACACTGTTGGTGTATTAGATTATGTCAGCTTATTTTTTGTGCTATGTTTAGCCATTGATTTTTAACCTTTTCACAGCCTTTTAAAACTACAGTTTTAGTGATATTAGGTATGTTCTTGGCCTATTCTCCTCTGTTCTTATTCAGTCGATTTATTAGAGCAAATACAGTATTTTTAGCTTATTAGCTTGGTAGTAGTACCTCTGACAGTGTGTCACTCAACAGCTCAGGTTCTAGTGCTTTAACCAGTTCAAAATTTGTGTAGTGTCCTCTGTTAGTTCATGTTGTTTCCAGTTGGGGCGAACATCGCTATAAGTTTTTCATGTGTGTATGGCCCACTACCATTGTCTTACCATTTGCAATTGATTGTTGTTTTTGGCACACTAGGCCACTTTGGCATAATGGAGAAATTGTTTTGGTTCTAGTATGTGTTGCCAAACCTATATGAATCACCTGTCTGGGCAGTAATATATCTGTCTAGAGTAGACTGTAGTTGTTTGCTGACAAATTTACACATTCTTCTGGGCTGTTCGCCAATCTGTCTAATGTTGGTTGGTCCACAATAACCTTAGGATGTGTCTTGCTTCCATATGTGAAGTTTAGCATCATTCTAGGATAGAGTGGGACATACCAAACATATCTTAATTTATAGCCATCAGCAAACCGATCTGGTGTAAGCTTGAGTCGCAGTCTCAGACATTCATCCACAACACACACCAACTATCTAAAACAATTTCTTTGAATATAGTTTATTAAAAAGTCTTTATTTACTACATCTGGCTGGAGGAAAAAGTGGCACCATACATGATAGTATTTGATTAAATCTGAACTCAGACAGTGCTCCTATGTCAAACCCTGCTCTCCTTTCACTTTAATTTCGCATATTCACACCCAATCCACATGTTTGATTCGATGCAACAGCCTCAATTTCTGCATTGTTCATTGACTAATATCTCATCAAGTACAGCCTTACCACAGTGAATGTTCAATGGCTGCTATTTCATAGTGGCAGTGACCTAGCTTGTTGACATGTCCATGGTAGAAAGATCTAGCAAAAGCTATTGACTTTTCTACTTCAGCTGCTACAGTTCTTATCAAAAACTACATAAGAAGTGCTTGTTTTCTCGGCAGTAGCTGTACACATGATACATACGAAACTTCAAACTACTTATGTTGGCCGAAACTTACTTATGTTGGAAATTTTCATTATTCAGAGTGTTTGGTAATGCTTCTGATGTACATTGAAGAAGAAAGTGGATCAAATCTTAAAAAAAAAGTTGCTACAAGTGTATCTGCTGTCACCATTACTTTGAACTCAAGTTTGGACAACTGAAATGACAAGATCTAATTCCCATGAAAACAAGTTGTTGGTAAATGACCTGGTTTGACACACTTAATTGAAGATGAAAAAGTAGTAAAATTTGACTCTGAATTAGATCAAAGTTTTCCATCCTGGTAGCGAGCACAACTTACCCATTACAGGTCATCACTTCGGTTCAATAATTGCAAAAAGGAATATGGTCTGTTGCTAGAAACCAGTGCACAAGGTCTACCAATGAAAACTTTTCAGTCTCTTTTTTATAGTGGCGTGGAACTGGTACTAATACCTAGGTCCAGGCCATTTGCATATGGATTGGCCATGCTTTGGACTCGATTTCTTATTAATGCACCGCTGACAGAGTAGGCTGAGTACTATACAGTAGGGTGCTAGCACAGAGTCAACTGTTGTTTATGTTTCATATTCCCAAAACCGCCATGTTGCTAGACAGACTGAGCTCTTTCTTGCGCAAGACAGTAGTAGATTTTGATTGCAGCAGTTCTTTCGAAAAAAACAATCAGAATTTTCGCGCTGATATCGATTACACTGTAATTCTCCTCATGTTTTGGATTTGGATCCACTGAGTAAGTGAACTTGTGATGTGCCATGTGATCTTATTGGGGGGACCAAAGTCCTACAAAGAGCTCAAGGCCATTTCACAACCACATTTCTTACACTCGCTAGTGTATCACACTTTTTTGCTACCCAACCACTAGCTTCCAGCATGCCTGGATTAGAATGGATCATCCCATTCGTTACAATGGTGGTGACAAAGTCAAAGAGAGCAGTCCAACAACCGATTCGGCGAGCCCCTGGTTTGAGCCTCATTCCAATGGTTATGACAATGTCAGTCCACTGAGACGGCAGCCCAACAACTGATTCCACTAGCCCCTCGTTTCAGCCTGATTCATTACTGCAAGTGATGTGAAGCCAGTCACTCATCATCCTTCTCCAATCATGCTTTCCACTGTGTGGCTTTCAGGTGCAACAGTAGATCTACGTAATTGGTTACCATTTATCTACTTGTTGGCACCAGCTTTCAGTGGTCTGAGTTGAGCTTTAAGTCAACAACGAACTCTGTGCAACAAGGGCTTGCCCCACCAAGTGGATGAACTTGCATAGGTTGGACCAGTGTACAGTGCAGGATGGCTTTGTTACCTAAACCACCACACAAACTATGCCGGCTAAGTGAACTTTTTGTTTCTAAGGTCAACTGGTTTTGTGGGCAAAGAGTACAGCATTATCGAGTTTATGCTCGTAAATATGAATTTGAACATTTTACAAACAATAATCATGTTTTCATTGAAGAGTTTTGAATTTCTTGACCATTGACATAGTGTTGGGAGAATCTGGTACAACAGTGGCTTAATCATACAAAATGTGAGCAAAAATTGTCAACTCTCTGCATTGAGTAAGGTTTTTGTAGATGCCTTTCTTTAAAAAATGTTGATCATGCTCTTGAGATTGTGTAACGAGAAAATGGTAGGGTTGTGATAAGCCCAGACAGTGACAACTCTAACATCTGTGAATCCCAACAATCGATATTTAGAGAGAAAGCATTTTGCAGTCATTGCAGTATCTATGTAGTTCAGTCTACCACCACCTGTAAATGGCGTCTCAATGAACATGAGCTGTAATCTCAATGATTTGTCTATATGGATCTGATGTTTTGACCTGAGCACTCTTTCCAAATGGTCAAGCAGGTCTGGTGACTGAAAATCTGTTTTTGGTATCAGTGGCATGCTAATGTTTGACTCCAACTCTTCATGGGATATCGTAAATTTAATTAGGCCAGAGGTGACTGTATAAGTGACAGAAAATGTGGTCAATTACCAGCTGGAACACCTCGACCATTAGCCTCAGTACAGAACCTCAAAGCTCTTTTGCTCCGGACAAGCAGTGGCATCATCTGCTGAGCACAAAAGTGTTACAGTCTAGACAAATTCTCATAAGCTGGCTCTGACTGAGTATAGAGCATGTGTATCCCCCTTATCTATGGAAGCTGCTAGTTCTTCCACAGCTAGAATAGCATCAGTTTTTTGTCTTTTGATGCAAACATGTGACACTTGATTGATGATGAAGGGTGGGCAGGAGGGCGAAGGAGGATGGACAATGAGTTTATATGCAGACAATATAGAAATCACATGTACTCAACCATGATTATACTAATTGCTTAAATAGGGTGTGACTCCACAACCAGAGCATGGAAACGTGGTCACAGTATATATATGACCAAGAGGGAATGGTGGAGAGAACCTAAAATGTATGAGAAGCAATCACTTACTTTTCCGACCTCTTTAGAAATTTTGCACAATTTCAAAGTTGCACGGGTGATTGATGGTTAATGTTAAATTCGATTGTCTAACAACGTATGGTAGGATTATTGATTCATCTATTTATTGTTGCTTTTTTCATTGTTTACTTTGTCATTTCTGCCAGAGATGGAAAATGAAATTGTCGATAGCGATTGTGATGAGAGTATGTATGACAGAGAAAATGAAAATTTGGCAGAAGCGGTTGATGAAAACGAGGAAGATGGCGACAAAACTCCCAAAGTTTTGACTGAAATACAAAATCTGTGTGACATGGTCTTAATTGGTGACTAACGTGCTTAACTATAAAGTATGGGAATGTCATTTTGTACTTGCACACTTTCCAACCATTGACAGCAACTGTAGAGGACAATTTATGAATTTGGACAATTGGACCAATAGGGGGCACAGTGATATAGATGTTAAACCTTTCTACACGGACAAACTATCGATTTTTTGGCTAATTCAATCGTCACTCTAAGCGTGATAATTAGCCCCCTCCATAAATCAATTTTACCCGCTACAAACTCTTCTGACCGCAATAAACCTCCCACAGAACAAACGCTTTATTGTAAGACATTTATTCTAACAAAAACCTGGGGTTACAAGGCGAAAAACGTCAAAACACTATGTACCATTAAGAATGTGGTTTACCAACGTGATAACTTCTCATAATCAGATTAGCAAACTATCGAAGCACAATTGATAGGGTGAACCGAAATCTGTTTTCTATGGATGAGCTCCATTTAAAACGGTTAAGCATACGCAAATTTGTATGTTTTGTACACCTTGTTCCATTCATAAAAAGAGAATGTTTAAAACATATTATCAGTTCATCGTTGGAGTAACCGGTTTGTCTAGACAGTGTGTAGTCTGTTTTTGCGTGACTTTGGGCATAAACACCTTCTCATGTGATAGATAGTATATGAGAAGGTGACAGGTGTTTGTTAAAACAGACCAACTACCGGTTTCACACTGATGCAGAGATTAGGCAGTCAGCTCGATATTGTATTGTCTCCGTTAATTCTATGAAGTGTACCTTATTTGGGGGGGACAGGTATTGTAGGTGTGCTCGATAAAACGGAAGATGGACCCTTACCCATCGTTCTTAGCCAATGCTACACTACGCATAATAATTTGGGCGGGGAAACTGGTTTATGATGATATTTCGTCATGGATTATTCGAATGAATTGTATTAAAATGCGCTGATGATGTCATAGCGTAAAATGGGGGATAATGGGGTTATCCCCCATGGGGGATAAGGTACACCTATTGTGCGTCAAAATGCGCTCAATAAAATGGCAGACCGACCCCCTACCAGGTGTTATTATCCGCCGCTACAGTATCCTTAATAGTAATTAGCGTGGAAAACCGCTTGAGGCGGTATTTCATCATCGATTATTCGAATGTATTGCATTAAAATGCGCTGATGACGTGTTCACGACGTAATAGCGTAAAATGCGCTAATCGATGATGAAATAGTGCCGCAAACCGGTTTTCCCGCGCAAATTATTAAGGCTACTGTAGCGGCGGATAACAACACCCGGTAGGGGGTCCCCCTTCATCAGCAAATTACAAGTGCTACAAGATGCGAACGTCAAATCAAAGGTTCCACGCAGTTTTGTATGTGTTTTTCGGGAAAAACGAATTTTCGGCAAAATCAAGTTTTTATAGAAGAGTCAAATCGACAAGCGGACTCCAGATTCTTATTCTACGTGCAATTGCGAGTTCGCTGATATATACATGTTTGGGGATTTTCAAATTAGTTTTCGGGAAAAACGCGTTTTTCGGAAGGGTGTGCGAGTCAAAAAATTGTCTGCGATCCGTTTTACTATGGAAAATTGCCCGACATTTTTCAAATTTGACCCAAACAGTATAAACGGCCTGAAAACCGGCTCATATTCACGAGTCAAATTTAATTTTGGTCCATAGAATCCATTTTTGCAGTCCGTTTGGCGCTATGTAATCGCGTTTTCCAGTTATTTTCATTTTAATTGTTTTCTGCAAAATTTTGTCTGACTGGAGCTGCTGCTGTGAGTCTCTTCAGATGTTGCTCAAAATGCAACTCCTGGGGTAATTTTAGATGGTGAATTCATTTCTGTCACCTAGAACACCGTCAGGTTACTGCAAACCTAACTTTCGAGCACCCCCTATTTGGTATGATATTTTAGCAATCTGTCTTTGACATCTTTGCTTGTTAAAAGAACACTGATTAATGCTTACGCCATCAAGTGAATCCAGCCTCATGTCTATCGTTATAGAGAAGCAAGTTCTTGCCCAAGGTAAATCCTAATCTGCGCAAGTTTCGCTCTGAATACCAATTTGCGCAACAGCTAAAATCAGCTTCCTTCATAACTGGGATGATAAGATAAGCACATAAATCGACTCTAGAGTCTTCAATGACTCTAATAATACTTTGGTTACTGTTCTAGCTGAAAAGGTTGCAGTGTTATGACCGATCAAATTTGACTGAAATTGCCAAAAATGGCCCATTTGACCATCAACTTTGACCGGCCATAGCACTGCAACCTTTTTAGCTAGAACAGCAACCAAAGTATTATTAGAGTCATTGAAGACTCTAGAGTCGATTTATGTGCTTATCCTATCATTCCAGTTATGAAGGAAGCTGATTTTAGCTGTTGCGCAAATTAGTATTCAGAGCGAAACTTGCGCAGATTAGGATATACCTTGGGCAAGAACTTGCTTCTCTATAACGTTAGACATGAGGCTGGAGTCACTTGATGGCGTGAGCATTAATCAGTGTTCTTTTAACAAGCAAAGACAGATTGCTAAAATATCAAACCAAATAGGGGGTGCTCGAAAGTTAGGTTTGCAGTAACCTGACGGAGTTCTAGGTGACAGAAATGAATTCACCATCTAAAATTACCCCAGGAGTTACATTTTGAGCAACATCTGAAGAGACTCACAGTAGCTGCTCCAGTCAGACAAAATTTTGCAAAAAACAATTAAAATGAAAATAACTGGAAAACGCGACCACATAGCGCCAAACGGACTGCAAAAATGGATTCTATGGACCAAAATTAAGTTTGACTCGTGAATATGAGCCGGTTTTCAGGGCGTTTTTACCGTTTGGGTCAAATTTGAAAAATGTTGGGCAATTTTCCATAGTAAAACGGATCGCAGACAATTTTTTGACTCGCACACCCTTCCGAAAAACGCATTTTTCCCGAAAACTAATTTGAAAATCCCCAAACATGTATATTGAAGAGTTTGATAGTTTGAGTGAGTGTTTGTAGTATGGTGCTATCGAGTGGTTGTGTGCGTGCGTCCGAGAGTGTGTGTTGTTGTGTTGTAAACCAAATCTACTAGTAAAGACCTCCATTCTCTTCATTGGTGCCGAACAGACCCGGGAGCCCCCTTCATTCAGTTCCGGTACGAGTTCAAGTTCTACCATCAAGTTCCTCCTGTTTCCAACCCCAAGCTACCACTGCTCGTGATCGTCAGGCACAGCCGTGCCCCATCTGATGCTCACATGACGTCAGCTACCTTTCGCGATCACGTCCGACTTCTGCAAGAGCAACTACAGCATGACATCGAGCAGCAACAGCAATGGTGGATCGAACAACAGCAACGTGATCGAGAGTGGCAGATCAAACAGCAACGATTGCAGATCAAACAACAGCAGCGTTGGGAGATCGCACAGCAACGACTGCAGCTCGAACGTCAGCGCACCGATCGTCTGATCACTCAGTACCTGTCTCGACCCCTGGCAGATCGTATGAAAGAGGAAGCGGCTTTGCTTTCTGGCACTTTGGGTGTCCAAGTCGGCTCATTAAACACTCCCTTCACTGGGTTAATGGTCGATCCTCCGTTCAGTGGGCATTCTCGTTCAACTAAAGCGATTTTTTCGTGCACAGACGCTCCTAAAGATGATCAAGTCGTAGCAAACAGAGTCAATGAGAAGAAAGAAGTGAAGAAAGAAGTAAACGACGACGCGCGGTTAGTTGTTGGAGCTCCAGCTGTTCTTTGTTTGGCGGAAAGCCATCTTCATTCTGTTTCTATTGGTATTGTGCACAAAGCACCTTCTCTCCGTTCGTTTTCTGGGGCACACGCGGACGAACCCGACGATGTGGCCTCTGCCAACACTACAGATTCGGCTATGTTTCTGGGTACCCGTCAGGACGTCCAAGATGATTCAGTTGTGGCTAGCTCAGTTTGCTCAGTGAGGGACGGTCCTGTTCTTTTGGAAGTTTTTGGTTTCGAGAAAGAAGATATTTTGCCATCTGCAGAACCGGCGTTTCCTCATCGAGTTTATTCCTCTCCATATGTTTCTGGTGTTCAGATGTTTTCTTTTGGTGATTCTGTGTTCTTTGATATGGCTGGAAGAGAGAAAGGAAAGAGAAGAAAGAGGATGAGGAGAAGGAAGAAAGAAGAAGAAGAGAAAGATAAAGAGAAAGAGGAAGAAAAGGAAGATGAGAAAGGAAGAAGAAAGATGTTTTGGGTAGAAGGAGAAAAGATGATGAGGAAAAGGAAAGTGAAGAGAAAGAAAGTGCTGAGAAGTAAGTGAGTATTGAGAAGTAAGAGGATGAGAAGAAAAGGCATGATGAGGAGCAAGGTGTTGAGAAGAAGGTGTAAGATGAAGAGGAGAAAGAGGATGCAGAGGGTTAAGAGAAAAAGGAGAAAGAGGAAAGTGAGAAGAAGAGATCAGAGGATGAGAAGAATGGCAATTCGCTTGAGTTCGCTGTCCATGAGTGGCAAGTCTGTTTCACCGTTGACAAGTCGTCAGATCAAGGTAAAGGCGCAGAAAGGCCGCAGCGTGGCGCGCAAGAGATCGGATCAATGTGGTGTCAGTGCAGGGCAGCTTGCTACTGAAGATGCCGAGTCAACAGAGGCGGTGCAGCTCCCAAAGTTCGTCTCTCCGATTGTCAGGCACAGCGGCGGCCAGTCGACACTCGTTGAAAGGGGAGTGACTGAAGAGTTTGATAGTTTGAGTGGATTCAGGTGCGATACGCCGACTTAATTGCCCATCGAGAGGTGCGATACGCCGACCGGTGCGATACGCCGACCAGAGAGGTGCGAAACGCCGACTTGATTGACAGGTGCGATACGGCGACTGCAGGTGCGATGCGCCGACTGCCAGTACAGTAGGAGTGCGCCAGTTTTGAATGCTTCACTATTGTGGCACACGCCAATATCTGAGTAAAACAAGATATGCCTTGTAAATTTGCATACCACTAATAGTGATGCAACCGGGATCCCGGTATTTCCCGAAGAACCGGGAATTCCCGGTATTTTCACTCCCGGTTTCCAATCCCGGTTCACCATTCTCTAATACCGGGAAATACGGGGAAATATATTTTATAGCAGTATTGACAGTTTTTTGCAGATACTATGTATTCCAGTGACATCTACTGTATATCCAACTTTCTTTTGCCACTACCAGCAGCACGCAAAACTTTGAATACGCTTTCAAATGACTGCTACTTGCTCAATCTGACCAAACAGCCATGTTTTGCAGCATTCAGTTGAGCAAAGCCGCTCATTGATTGGTGATTACACAACTCTTTTGGTCCCATTGACATCGAGCTGCCTGGTGTCTGCCAAACGAACCCACTGACGCATTCAGCATAAATCTGATCTCACAGTATACTGTAATTTAGCCCGTTATGAGAGAAAATCCTAGAGAAAACCGACTAGAAATGGTATCAATAGCTAAACCGGATGTTGAAAACCTTTATGTATCATCATACTGCATGCGTTTTGATCGATTTCCCGATATTCCCGGTTTTTTTCGGTATTCTCATTTCCCAGTAATCCCGGTTTTCCCGAATCCCGGTATTCCGATTTCCTAGCAAACGAACAGTGGCGGCCGCTACCAGAAATCAATGCCAGAATTGCCCGTTATCTCAGCCACATGGCGTACTGTCTGGGCATAGACGGACATTTTGGTCATGATCAGCCCGAAAATGATGCCGATGACTTTTGGTGGGTCTTCTTTCCCGCTCCGCCGCAAGAGGTGCAGGCGCCTGTGTATGCTCAACTTTATAAATTAGTCGGTGTTTTATACCTACTCTACCTACTGTATATACGTGTGAGCTGCCATTTGGTGACGATTTCTTTATTAAGTGTTCATGCACACATTTGTTGGTTTTTATGCATGTGCTACGTTGTACGTATGTATTTAACTGTGTGTCATTGGACAGTCGGCGTTTCGCACCTAATTGTAGGCGGGGTTTATTGAGTCGGCGTTTCGCACCCCTTAGTCGCCGTATCGCACCTTTCTAATTAGTCGGCGTATCGCACCGGTCGGCGTATCGCACCAACACCGTTTGAGTGAGTGTTTGTAGTATCGTGCTATCGAGTGGTTGTGTGCGTGCGCCCGAGAGTGTGTGTTGTTGTGTTGTAAACCAAATCTACTAGTAAAGACCTCCATTCTCTTCAATATATAAGCGAACTCGCAATTGCACGTAGAATAAGAATCTGGAGTCCGCTTGTCGATTTGACTCTTCTATAAAAACTTGATTTTGCCGAAAATTCGTTTTTCCCGAAAAACACATACAAAACTGCGTGGAACCTTTGATTTGACGTTCGCATATTGTAGCACTTGTAATTTGCCATCGATTGATATAAAAAAGTTTGGGGTCTTGAAGAAAGTTTTTGAGAAAATCGCTTTTTTCCGCCACCGCCAATCATTTTTGCATGGACTTTAGTAGCTAGCTATGAGCTGGATTTGCAACGGCCTATTATTTTGTAACTGGTATGAATGAACACCAACGATGCTTCAGCTGTTTTATAACTATTCAAGCGAAAAACAGTGCCGAATGTTTAATATGGTGTGGTCGGCCGTTAGCCCCGCTTTGGTGTGGTCGCCTTCGAAGCTCCGTTTTAAAGCGTACTGTAGCAGAATTTGTACAATCGAACACCTGAAGCATAGAATCGGCATATTGTAGCAGAATGGACATATCGTCTTAAAATTGGTTTACTGTAGCATACCGTCTTAAAATTGGTATACTGTAGCATACTGTCTTAAAATTGCTATAGTGTAGCAGAATCGGCATAAGGAATCTGTACCTTTTGGTATACTGTAGTGTGACATAAGCTCCGGTCGGGATAGTGTATTTTAATTTGGTATGGTAGCGAGCTCCAACGAAGCGTTAAGCGTTAATTATAAATCCGGGCGGTTGGGTTCGGCTAAGCGTTCATTATAAAATGGGCGGGAATTATGAAATTTTACGCTGGCACAAAAGTGGCCGTCAACGGGGGTCTCTTTAATACTACTTATGGATACTCTGTGAATTGGTTTGCATAATTAGTGCGACCCTCTGACGCATTTTTTTCGTTTACGCCCCCGGACCGAAAATCAGTACATACAGTACTGTCATCTTTCTTACCTACCTGACTTAGTAAAACAAGAAGCTGAATTAAGGTCGGTTTATACTTCGTCTAGTAGACATGTCCTCGCTGTCTACTGAAAGATATTTATACTAATCCCTTTGCATTCCTTTGTCATTGTTTGTTTTGTTAATAAAGCGCTCTCCCGTCTCATTTGGCTCCCGAGACCAAAATCATTTGTTGTGTTGTGTTCCACTATGCCGAAGGTCAACTCCAAACCCACTCGTTCCAAAGCCAAGTCGAAGCCTATTCCTGTCACTCGTTCCCGATCTACGTCTACATCCTCCACGCACCTCTCCAACGCTCCTTCTCCAGTCACAAGTCGGCTCAACCTCACAGATGCTTCTCTCGTCCGTCCACCCTCAGTTCCTCCTACCGCCTCTCCTGCGTTCCTGCAACTTCTTCAGCAGCAACAACAACGTTTCGATGCCGACCAACGACGCCGTGAAGATGAGGAACGTCGCCGGCGTGCTGAGGACCAACAACGTCATGAAGATGAGGCTCGACGACGACGCGATGAAGATCAACAACAGCGTGAAGCATTCCAGCGTCTCATGGATCAGCAAGCCGACCGTTACGAACGCCTTCTTATGACTCTTCACAACCGTCCTCCAGCTGCACAGCCACAGCTCGCTGTCACTCTTCCACGTCCCTCTATTTACTGTTTCGATCAGTCGGCTAACGACGTCTCCTTCGCTCACTGGTCCGCTGACGTCACCTCCTTCGTTCAACAATCTGGTCTTTCATGGCGTAGGGTGTTGGAAGATGCTCTCGATACTCCTGCTAGACAACAGTTCCATTCTCTTTCCGATGCTCAGACTACTACTCTTGATGCCGCGCTTTCTCATCTCGAGCCTCTCCTGCAACCGGCCGAGTCCCCCATCCAAGTTGCTCTCACACTCCTTCAACAGCCGCCCAATCCCGACGTGATCAAGCTCGCCAATCACTTCAAATCTCAACTGGCCCGTCTTCCATCCGCGGAGAGTATCGCTGCAGCCGCGTTTGTCAACCTCCTCCCCTATCAAGTCAAGAAGCACATGATTCTGCACCTCTCTGATCCCGCCCAGCCTCATGACATCTACTCGGTTACCACAGAAGCTGTCAAGTACTACAACACCGAGCAGGCAATCAATAATTCTCTCAATCGTCGTTCGTCCTCTCCATCAGTTCCAAGGCCAGACAAGTCCAACGGTTCCCCTCCCAAATGTCACAATTGCAACAAAGTTGGCCACTTTGCCCGTCAGTGCCGTTCACAACCCGTCTTCTCTACCAAGTCTCCTCCTGGCAAGGCTGCTTCCGTGTCTCCAGTTCAACCGGCTGTCCGTCGCCTTGTGCTCGAGTCATCCCGTTCTCATATGCGCCCCACTTCCAAGTTCACCAATCACCGTTCCTCACCGGTCACTTCACGAGCTTCCGGCACCGTCAAATGGTTCGATCCCCTCATTGGTTATGGCTTCATCACGCGCTCGGACACTCACCAGGACTGTTTCGTTCACTCATCCTCTGTGCTCTCTCCACATTCCTCTCGTTCGGCTCCCCAATTATTCGCTGGTGAAGAGGTCCATTTTGATGTCACTCCTGATCCATTGGACCGATCCGATCGCGCTGTCAACGTCTTCCCCTATGGTCTCTCCGGGGGGAGTGATGAAAGATATTTATACTAATCCCTTTGCATTCCTTTGTCATTGTTTGTTTTGTTAATAAAGCGCTCTCCCGTCTCACTACCTAGACAAAGTAGACATTTTCCTGTTTATACTTTTGTCTATTTTGTCTGTCTATACAGACAACATTTTTGTCTATGTCTACTGTCATTTGTCTTTAGAAAAAATCCTAAAGACATTTGTCTACTCTTGTGTCTATTGTGTATTATTCATGATTTTTTGACGATGGCAACTGATGAATTCAAAGAATTATTAATCATCGAAGTGCAAAAGCACGAAATCCTGTGGAATACCTCGCTGGTTGGTTATCGCGATTTGAGTGCAAAGGAGAACGCCTGGAAAGAAGTGGCCGCCACTCTGAAACACTCAGGTGAACAAACCTAATTGTTAACTGATAGGAAAATTCATAGCTCGCCCTCTAAGGTGCTTCTCGAAATCTTTGCACTAAGTTTTGTTCCTGTATTGACCTAAAAAATTGCTCAAAATAGGTAGTTGTCGTTTAGACTAATTTAAAGTTACAATTCTTTTCTGGTCTTGTTGCAGTGCTATTCTGTACCCAGATTTGGAATCGACTCCGACAAGACAACACCACGGCAGTGAGACGCGCCAAAGGTCGCAGTGGTAACGGCGCTAAAGACAGAAAGCCAAAGTGGAAATTTGCTGCCAGTCTGGAATTCTTGAAACCTCTGACAGTTCCGCGCAAGTAAAATATGTGAAAAAGGTAGAAAAGTCAATTTTTATGCGCAAGTCGTTTTCCAGTGCCTATGACAACATGGGTCTTGAAGAGGAACAAGCAAGCGAGTCTGCCATTCTGCAACAATATGACGAAGAATTGTTGCTAGAAGAAAGTGTGGAGCCGGAAATAGTAGTGGAAGACCTCGATCAGTCCCCTTCCTACAGTTTTGTCAACAGTACCCCCACTCCGCCGCGTGCCGAAAGCCAGCCAGTTCCCAAAAAAGCAGCACTAAGCGCGCTCGCAGTTCCTTGTCTAGTGAGGTTCAGCTCAACGCTGCTATAAACGCCGAGCTCAGTCGGTTGAAGGATGAAGACAAGTGGGACTTGTACGGAAGATTCATCGCCTGCGAGTTACGAGAGCTGCCCTCCGACAAACAGCTGCAGCTGAAACGCAAGATAGATGAATGTATATACGATGCAAAAGTGGAGTTGATGAAAAACAAGTAAGCACTAAATTGTTACGTGTACGTGTGTTATAAATCATTCTTCTTGTGTACGTACACGTATGAATACAGTCAATCAGCTAATGGCATGGCGTTGGGCAGAGGAGTCCTTTCTGAATGGCGGTTTCTTGCCAGTCAACAGAGCCTTCCTCCACAAAGTAGTCCGCAAACATGTCCCGAATCTGTGTAGCTGTAGCACTGCAACGGTTTGCTCCCAGTTGGCTTATATTCACCAACCCAGTGTCATTTTCTGTGTGATGTCGCCAAGCACCAGGCTCAGTGCTGGAATCAAGAAGGGACGCCGGCGTGTAGTTTGAGGCATCAACGCTTCTGAGGTAATTGTGCAACGCAATCGCTGCCTTCACAATCAAATCCACATGTTCCGGAGACGCACAAATCGGTTTACGAAACACACGCCACCTCGCGGCTAACACCCCAAACGCATTCTCCACTATGCGCCGCGCCCTGAAATCGTCAAATTTGGTTGGTTTGAAGCTTACTAGCGCTCTGATTACCTGCTGAGACGATAGTTGAAGATTCTTTTTTTCCGAGACAACAGTTTCCCTGGAAATGGGCGCAGCAGGTTCTGCTTTGCCGGGAAAGCCTCATCTCCAACAAAAACGTAAGGCGCAGTTTTGTCAGATCCCGGAAGCATTCTAGGAGCTGGCAGATTAAGAGACTGGCCTTCCAGACGACGTCCCAAGGCCGTTTGAGCAAAAATTCCTGCATCGTTCCAGCGACCGTATTGTCCAACGTTGATGACAGTGAATTTGTAGTCCGAATCAACACAAGCAAGCAAAACAGAGCTGAAGGTGCCCTTGTAATTGTAGAACATCGATCCCGAACATGCTGGAGCCTAAATGAGGTCAAATGTGCCTTCCATCATTCATCAAATTGGGCCAGGCGGCCAGACGATGAAAATTTGAGACAGACACACATTTTAAGGCTAAACTTTCATGCTAAATTTGCTTTGTTGATAGAGCCATGTTTTGCTGCATTAGAGCCCAAAGTTTGCTGCATTAGAGCACGCATTTTTACCATTTTCAGCCGAAATTATACAGCAGCTGAAGCAACACTAGTAAGTATCTTACCTGAATTACGACGTGTTTCCCATCAATAGCCCCGATGCAATTAGGGAACTGCCATCGTTGCTCGAATCCGTTCGCAATCTTGTACCAGTCGTCTGCAGTTGTAGGCGGTTTCACATAATCTGGAGAAAGCTTTTGCCAAATTGCATCACATGTTTCATACAGTATGGCTCCAACCGTAGTTTTGCCCATTCTGTAGGCTGAGGCAATTGATGAGAGCGCTTCGCCACTGGCCAAAAGTCTAAAATTATTACGTTTCCCTACATGTACTGATGACAGCTTACTGCTGTGGTAGTTGCTGATAACAAAATGCGTACCTCAATGTGATGGCCAACCGTTGAGACGTGCTAATCGGGCTACTGTGTGTAGCTTTATGCTGAATCAAAGGCTCGATTAAGCCGTGCACGTTATCAAAGCAATCTCGAGACATCCGGAAGTAGGTTTGGTGCATCTGTGGATCGATTACACGCATCGGATTTACATAGCGCTCAAAAAATCCTTCTCGGTTTCGATTTTGGTGCAGCGGACGCACTGCCCATCTTCGTTTGCGTCTTCGGTTCAAATACAGTTTCTTTTTCAACAACAACAAAACAAGAAGACGCGACATTTTCTGTTCTTTGATTTTTCTTCTTTTTTAGTGTCTACACAGACAGACAAAAGTGTCATTTGTCTACTGTCTATTTGTCTATGCGAATTTTGTCTATTTGTCTATTGTCTACTGAAAAATGAAGTATAAACCGACCTTTACTGGTGGTTTTGGTTATGCCACCTACTTGACTGCACTCTACTACAAGATTTTTCCATAAAAAACGCCCATGGGCGCTATTTACCGTAGTTTTGTGACTTTTCATAAATTCAAAGCTATTCTAAATAAGTTCACAGAGGCGGCTATTTGGAAAGTACTGTACATGGGAGTTTATTTGAAAATGGCATAACTCTCTGGCTGAGCACTGTCTGTCTGTGAATTGAATTTGTGCACTGATTTTTTCAACAAAACGTGATAATGACGTGTTTCTTTAGTGAAACACATGCTTTTCGCCTAGATTTTTGAGGTTTTAATCTATTTAACATCATATTTTTATCTCTTCGAGTAAAAAATGTTTTATCCGAATAAGCGCCCATGGGTGTCTATCTAGAAAGGTTTTCCAAATAAACACCCAGGGGGCACTACTTCGGGGCGTTTACACGAAAAACCCGATACCATACCACTGCGAAACTCGAACTTGCTAAGTTGCTACTGTGAAGTGTGAAGCCTGATTTCCATGCAGCGAAGGCTTGATGGTGGATTTCACAGATCGTTTGCATGGCATTATAGTCGCTAATCCGTTTCCACAAGTTTCAGAATCGATATGTCTCCAGGTTTTTTAACATCTCCTGTGAATGTCAGCCAAATCGGTTGAGCCATTTCAACCCCCCCCCAGAAAATCTAAAATCTGCGAAAAGGGCCATTTTTAGCATTTTGGTCAACTGTATCTCTGGAACTGCTGGAGCTACAGTCAATATAAAGACATTTTGGGCATACGTACATGCACAAGTAGTAACAGGGGTCACCGATCTGTTGCCACCGATATACATAGGGGCCGTGCAAAAATGACGTCATCGATTTTTGGCCATTTTTCGACCCCCCCTCCCCCCCTTGTCATCGGTTGTCATCATTTTCCAAACCCCCCCTCTAAAATCGAAAAGATTACGTAACTTTTTTCCAACCCCCCCCCCCCCCCCGAATTTGCAAAAATTTCTGCATTAAAATGAGCAAATTTTGGGACAGTAGTTCTTAGATTCTTCTACTAGTTATTCTTCTAAATTCCTCTAGATTTTCCCGTATTTAGAAACAGTTTGTTTTAAGAAGACTTCCCGTTATTTTTAAGAAAATCATAGAAAAAAATTCGAAAATCTGCTAATTTATCACAATTCAGTGAAAAAGCCATCGACACAGTTAATATGAACTACATGTATTGAAAACAGTAAGGTATCCAAGTAAGGTAAGTGTATGTACACCTTTTTTGGTGCAGGTAGAAAGAAAAAAACCTGTTAAAAATAAGAAAAACTTTACTAAAGGTATCTAAATAGAGCCCTCCTGTCCATGGTGCCTCTTTTCACGGCCTGGCCTGGAATATCAAATTTCGAGTCCGCCCAAATGACATTTTGCCGTCGGACGGCCTGGCCCGTTTCGGGAGAGATAAAATTTTCCCGTATTAAGAAACAGTTTGTTATAAGAAGATTTCCGGTTATTTTTAAGAAAATCAAAGTAAAGATTCGAAAACCTACTAATTTATCACAATTCAGTGAAAAAGCCATGGACGACGCGGTTATTATCCTTTCTGGTGAAGGAACTAAGAAAAAGACGTGTCAAAAATAAGAGAAAACGAAAAAATTCATTACAAAAGGTGTCAAAATTAGAGCCCTGCACGGGGTGCCTCTTTTCACAGCCTGGCCTGGAATATCAAATTTCTACTCCGCCCGGTTGACATTTGGCGCCGGACGGCCCGACCCGTTCTGGGAGAGGTAAAATCGCCGAAATATCTTGCAAAATCACTTGTGCGAGTACTACGTACAGTACGTACAAAAGAAACATTTCTAATGACGCAACAAATCTAAACATAAAAGTGATTTAAAGAAAAGCTTGTTTTGGCTAAAACTACAACCTAGATTTTAAAAAGTAACCCTATCCATCCCAGACAGGCTCCAACCGGAACAACCAAGCCAAAATTCTCTACCGAGCGCCTATGCAGGGCTCTAATGAGGACAAGAATACGTTTTAAATGCGTTTTTTAAAGTTAATTTTTCAAAATTTTCTCGCACTTGTTGGTCAGAATCCAACCAGGCCTCCTCATACTACTAAAACTGTTAATTTTAACCTAAGAATGCCTTTCAAATGCGTTTTTGAAGGCTAATTTCTCAAAATTTCCCTATGAGGCAAAAGTGACGTCATCTTTGGCCGAACCCCCCCCCCTCCCTCCCTCCCTTGTCATCGGTTGTCATCATTTGGCAAACCCCCCCTCCCCCCTTACGGATGACGTCATTTTTGCACAGCCCCTTAGGTCAAATCTCCCCGAGATGAATTTCAGACACCCCTCCGATTTTCTGGCATGTCAAGTAATTTTTTCAGCAAATTTTTCCAATTCTTTAAAATTTCAGGCACTAAAATTGTCAGTAAAACAGCACTTTTTAGCTGTATTTGAGCCGAAATTAGCGCTTTTTACGATTTTTTGAGCGTTTTTTAGTTACCAACCTCAGAATTTGGGCTCAGCCCCTGACTAACGTCAGGTCTCCCAACTAGTGTGGGTTTGTATATTCAAATATACATATACAAATTTGTATATATATACAAATGTTTTGGATATACATATACATATACATATACAAACGGACCGTTGATGCAATATTCAATATACATATACAAACAGACTTGATATACAAACGGTTTGTATATTTTCATTTGTATATTTTTGCAGTAAGTAGTTTAGCACATTTTGGCCACTTTCGTACTGTAATTGAGATATTTTTACAGTTTCTTCGGGTGTTTTTGTATTTTGAGCCTATGTCTTCAACTTTTTCAGAAGAATTTCTTAAATTTGCGGTTTAGCCTCGTCTGCATTAAGACCAAATATTATTCATCTTCGTTTTAGAAGTATTTCGCAATGAGTTTTGCTGTTTGAAACGAAAAAATGCAATAGTAGGCACGCTGAACGACGAAATTGATAATCGAATCCCGCACGTTTCCCTTTTCGTTTCATCCCAGTTTTAAAGGTGTTATTATTTTTTCAGATAAACCCGTTCATCCGTTCTCCCTATGATGCGTAATAACGATTTCAGGGGCTATTTCTGCTTAAAACTATACCTACTGTATGTACGAGCCTAGTAGGCCAGAATCGAAGACTAAAGCCAGAACCTAAGCCTTAACATACCTGTTAACCTAAAACTAAGGGGTGTACCAAAAGCGTAAGTTTGATTTTGTTGCTAGCATTTGTATTACTTAAAGATTTTCGACCACTGGTGACTTACCCACACCGCACAAAAAATTTCTTGATATCACGGATCCTAAAAAGCCTGAGTTTTAGCAACAACATAAATTTTAGCTGGTAAAAATCTTAGACTGAGGGCAGTATCACTTAATAGAGTTCGCACCGGTTGGGAGAACTGCCTGAAATCGGAATACACTCATGCAATTTGAGAATATTTCATGTTGGCTAGCCCTACAACGCCCTACCATATGACAATGACACCCGTCATGGTACCCCTAACCCACCTGGTTTGTCAAAATCATGCTTTCCAGCAGAAAATTTTTAATATTTTTAATATACAAATATACAAAAAAATATGCAATATTGAAATTTTGTTTGTATATGTATATATACATATACATATACAAACTAATGTGCATTTGTATATATACATATACATATACATATACAAACGAAGTAGGCATATATGTGCCCACGTTACTCCCAACCACCCTTCCCTCCCCTGTCGGCCTGACCTGCCCATGTAAATGAATGAAGTTACATGTATGGTTTTCGAAATCCCCAAAGTCTCTATTTTCTACATAAAAATCACATTGGCCAAACTACAGAAAAACCACATTTTTTCCTTTGCACAAATTAGCATAGCCGGAATCAGTCACTGTTGCTCAGATTAGTTTACACCGTACTATAGAGCTTTTGCTTTTTACTTACAATGCACGTGTACACCACAAACGCAGTAATAACCCCAAAGGGCCACATGCTAAGGCAATCACCGGGGCCAAACCCCACTATGTGTCTTACGCTGGCCGCATGGGAGCCGACATTGCTCACCACTACGCCACAGACGCAGACAACAGACGCACCACAGCTTGGGCTCTTCCACATACATCAATTGGTCTGGATGCCCAAAGCGCTCCAACTCATCAATATAAAGAAATTCGCAAGAAATACGCAGAATTCAATGAATTTTGAAAAGGGCTTTAATTTTTTATGGAACCAAAAAATTCAGCAAAACCTTTCCGCATTTTGAAGCCAGAAACAAAAGATTGCTTTAGCCATTGCTGCAGACAATGGTCCTTAGTCCAATGAGTAAACTCAGAAGGAACTAAATGCAATACATAGATAGCTGGACAAATGTCTTGCTATTTGCCTGCACAGTACATCGTACTGTGGCAATTTCGTGTTCTGTACTTTATATCTGAATACCACAGCATGCGTCAGACAGAGGTTGGATTTCGGAAACATGATTGGATCACCCAGTTTTTCTTATCGTAATCAATTTGGTGTTCTGTCAAGCTACATATACTTGATCTTGGTGGACCTGTTCTTACTGTAACAGACTTAGGCAGCACAGCAATGTTGGAAATGTTCGTTTTTTTGCTGGATACACATGTAGCCTAGTAGGACATGCTGCATATCGTCGCCACTATGGTAAAACGAGCCAAGTAGCAAAATGAAAAAAATGGAGTTAAGTGCGAAAAACTATAACTAAAGCGCCTAAAAACGTTTTGGCGAAGGAACGAAGTCGAAATTCGCTTTGTGTCAGGAGATACAGCCATGCAATCAAAGGCATGTGCAGGGGCATCACCAGGTGATCCTGGCAAAAAGAGCCAAGTGCTTTGTGCTTTTCCTGTTAGCTGACTTAATTTGACACAACTGACACATGCAGAATGTTTTGCACACCAATTATGTACTTCTATTTCAGGTAAAAAAATATGTAAATTGATATTGAAGCTAATTCACGAAAATGTAACAAATATTTAAAAGGCGATTTTCTCGATTTCGACTTTCTGTTACTTGGCTCGTTTTACCATAGTGGCGACGATATGCAAATGTTTTTTAAGGTTTGAAATTTTTGAAATGCTTATGAATGTAGCAAATTCGATAGTCATTCGACAATTTCACCAATTGCATGTCAGTTAGTAAGTCAGGTAGGCAAGAAAGATGACAGTACTGTATGTACTGATTTTCGGTTAAGGGGTGTAAACCAAAAACATGCGTCAGAGGGTCACACTAATAGCGCAAAGCAATTCACAGAGTATCCATACAGCGTCACAGAACTGTTGAACACGAATAAACCAAAATATTCCATTTCTAGAAATTTCTTTTTAATTTTGTGGGTTTATACTGGCACTAATATGTGACATATTTATATCAAATTAATCTATGAAGCAAGCTCTTTTCGCTGCCATAAACCATGTTTTGATTGGACACGGTTTGACAGAATGGCATTTATTTGAAAAGGATGGTTCAGACCGAAAAAGTCGAAAAATGCAAAATTTTGATGACCACCCAAACTTCAGAGGGTATAAAGTGCCCGTCTACCAACGATGACCCCCAATATTTTTAATGGATCGATAGCATATGTCCTGGACTATTTGGTGCTTGAAAATCTCATAGTTGGCACGTACAGTTTTTGAGATAAGTGTGATTGAAATTTTCAGGTGCCAAAAAATCGCACTTTTTGAGGTTTTCCGTGAAAACGAAGGGCGTCACGAGATTCAGAAACCCCCTTTTGATAAGATAAAACTGTTCAATCCTATAAATTCGGAAGGAAAAATTTGCCTTGCCTCTAAACGTTCCCCCCTCCATAACTCCTGTGCAAATCGAGACAGCGAAATTCATACGTTAGATTCGTTTTTCTCATTAAAAACTGATCTAGAATATCTATTGTACAAATTCCATAAGTGATTTTGAATTCTTTTTGACCCGCTAGTTGGCCCGTTTTCTCATGCAGAGACAATTAAGCTGTCCAATACGTAGCTGGAATGCAGTAATTCTATCAGCGTATCAATTTTAGCCGTGAGAAATGGCTCTCTTCTATTTTAGGTAACCAATACCGGCCGACCAATAAAATTCTCAGCGCAAGCCTTTTGCGCCAGCCAAATTGGACCCAGGCAGGCGGCCCAACTAGTCCCTAGTACGTACATAGCTCGCCAGCCTCGTATTGACAGCTAGAGGGTGGTTTATCAAATTTGCATGATTTAGCGTGGCGCTTAAACGGCCGACGCTAGTAGGAGAGCAGTTAGAATTGCCGCGAGGCCGGTTTTTGAGAACTAAACAAACTCCATTCAAGTCCTCAAGTTGTTTTGGCGGAAAGCTGTGAAATGGCGCTGGAAACACAGGAACTTATTGTTCGAAAAACCGATGTTGCGCTTCAGATTGAGGTGAGATCTTTGCTTACACAATAAAAGTAGAACCTCAATAAATCGGACCATCGTCGTGACAAAGAAACGTCCCAATTATAGGAGATCGGCCGTTAAAATTCTGGAAAAACTGCTTCAAAAATGTCTTGGTGTGTTCAATGTTACGATGTAACAACCAAAATATGACATTTCCCGCGTCGTAAATCGTTTCATACATGCAGTGTTGTGTTGTGCCTAGCTCAAATTTCTAGAACTCGGTAAGTATTCAGTAAGTAAATCCAGATTTTTTGAAATTCAGTAAGTATGAGTAAGTACTGGGTTTTTCAAAGAAAACCCGGTAAGTACTCAGTAAACAATTCGGTAAACTGGGTAAAACCTTCAACATTCAGAAATATACAATTTATCTGAAAATGTTTACCTGATATGGCTTTTAGCTACTAGAATTCTTTTTCAGTGCTGAGCTGATGGATGAGTTTAAGATAATGTTCAGAATTTTAATCGTGTTTTGTGTTATTTCACATTATTTATTGTGCTAATTAGCATGCATGAAAAGCTTTAAAATATGCACACTATACATAGTGACTAGAGGATGTGGCTTTAGATGAAAAGCCTGGCCAAATTGGTAAGTGAAGATCTGTTCCAATTTTTGCCATTTCCTTACAGTTCATCAGACTGCTACAAAAAACGCCAATCGAAATATAGCTATAGATACAGTTCCTACTTCCATCGTCTTTGCGCCTCATTATAGCAATTCTACTGCGCAAACAAGGCTTAGGTTATGCAACAAGCCGTGAAAATTGCAAAAAAATGGCAAAAAATGTGTATTTTCGTCGTTAGCAGATCGATTAGCGACAGAAAAACCGTATATTTTCTGCATAGATGTGGCGAGCTACCTATTGCAGAAGCTTTTACTCAGTAAACAACTCTGTAAATTACCGAGTACCGAGTTTACCAAATATTTTTCCTAATTGAGTAATTAAAAATTGGAATTTGGTATTCAGTAAGTAAAATTAAGAAAAAATTTTACTAGTAAGTAAAAGTACTTACTTTAATTCAAAATAACTAAGTACCGAGTAACTTTTACTCAGTAAATTTACTGGGAACAACACTGCATACATGGACCGGAAAAACCCGAAGGGGTGTGGAGATAGTCTCGGAAAAGTCCAAAAAACGCATAAAATGCGAAAATTTTCTCCCTCACGGAGGATTGGGGTGGAGGAGGAGGATGGCCGGCGAGGGGAGGGGTAAACCCCCTCACCCCGGCCCATGAGTGCTGTAAATATATATTTACAAAAAGTTTTTATGAAGCGTCCCATTTAGAGAAAGTTTGACTACTTTAATTAAGAATCAGTGTCTGGTGCGATCGAGTCTGAGTATTCAGACCCAAAATTGAAAGTCTGGCGTAGAGAGCTATAAGTTGGCACACTAATACTACTATTGATGAGTTATTCAACTGCTGCAGAGGAATTCCCAGTTCCACGCTCCACCCTCGAGATATATTCCCGCGATAATCGACTTGCTTAACTATGGGACGAATCCGATCCAATCCGATCTGGCGGGGGGCCGTACGATGTACAGCCCTACGATCAGACCTGCACGGTCCATTTCGTTACCCCTGATATCGTCATCTCGGACGTTTGCCCTTCTTTCACTGCCAAGCCACTCAAGCCATGCTGTTGGGCGCCAGGTACTAAGTACAGTTGGTAGGTACCACTAAATTTCAGGTAAGTCCAGGTTCAGGTATCTCTAAAATCCGATTTCAGGTTCAGGTTCAGGTTCAGGTACATTTTTCAAACATACCCAGGTGTCAGATTCAGGTTCAGGTACTTTCTAATAAAGACACAAATTTTCGGCTATGAGCTAAATCAATAGCGCTCCTGTTCCTTTTCTTAAGAAAACGATCCATGTTCAATTCAAAGCAATCGAAATTTACAAACCAACAATTCGATGAAAACGAGAAAAAGGCAAGACAATTTTTGCGGTATGACGGACCGATCGCCATTGTAGTAGGAAACCCTGATGCACTCCAGGAACGTTCATTTCAAACTCTAAGTTCCGGCATTAAGCTATAAGGCTCAGGCTTACATAAGTTCTACTAGCTGACGTTTAAGCTTACGTTCTACAAACAAACTAAAGGCTTAGGCATAGCGGAAGACAAGTTTTCATAAAGGCAATTTCCAGATGGGGGCTTTTCCCTATACTCCCTTTCATTTTTAAGTTACAGTACACGTAGGTGCAGATAATGTGCATTAGACGCTTCACGCACACCATTTTAAGAACAAAACTGTAGAGCATCAAGCAATATCTGATCTAACCAATTTCAAAAGGTACGTGCTACTTGTATCGGGAAATTTATGACAAGAAACACCTGGAAAGTAGGCACCGACCTAGTAGGTGTCAGGTAAGTACTTTTATTTTCAAGTAGGTTCAGGTTCAGGTTCAGGTTCACAATTTTCAGGTTAATACCCAGGTTTCAGGTTCAGGTTCAGGTATACCTACCAACTGTAGTACTAAGAGAGTGCCTGGCGTGGTGACGTCATGGTGCCGACAGCTCCTAACGGCCGCCCGGCGTAGGGACCAAACCGGTATTGGCCTTATTGCCGGTTTCTCAGACGGCTCCTGACGTCGTTGATCTTCCCTCCAACGCGGCATGCTTTTTGGAGCGGCTTTCGGTGCAACGGCAGATCCAGTTGGTTCCCATTTTACCTACTCGCTGTAACCAGTTTTCGGTGGCCTGGGTGGAGCTTTATGCCGACGACCAACTCTTTGCGGCAAGAAACTTGTCCCACCGAATGGATGAGCGCAGGACGTCGCGCACAGTGGCCATGTGGCCTAAACCACTACACCGACTGTGCCGGCCTATGGGACGAAATTTCCAACTCGAATTCCTTTCTTACTGATGAGGGTTAGGACTTACAAATTGGGGCTTTTAGGTAACGATTTTCGCGGGCTTATATCTCGAGGGTGGAGCGTAGAATTGGAAATTCCTCTGCAGCAGTTGAATAACTCATCAAGTAGTATTAGTGTGCCAACCTACAGCCATACATGTGCTAGGGGGGTTGGGGGCATACATGTAACAGGGGGTCTGGGGGGGTCTGCTGCCCCCACCCGAATTAGGCCAGCGGTAGTCATAGTCATAGTCAAACGGAAATTTTGGTATTGTAACAACACTACCCCCAGGTCGGCCCGGAGCTACATGTATGCCTACAGCCCCATAAGCCAAACTTTCAATTTTGGGTCTGAATAGGGCAAAGGGCCAAGACTCGATCGATTCAGACACTGACTCTTAAATTGGTCACTTGGTGTCCCATTTTTGCAATTTAAGACGTGATTTCTGTAAATACCAACTTCCCATATGTACAGTTGCCCCAACTTTGTTGGATCTTTGAACTTTATATATCGTTGGGTAGCCCTTCCCTCACATAGTAAGAAACCACATTTGAATTTTTCAATTTCCCACCCTCTTTTGAAAAACGATGGGAAAACGCCGAAAATGGTTTTCCGACCATAACTTCCGAACGAAACAATATTCTGTAAAATTAAGCACACCAATGAATTGCTTAGGAAATTCTGCATCAGATAAACTATAAACTTATTTCATGCAATGAATTTTTTGACCAAAAAATCCTGAATTTATACTTTCATAAGCACAAGTTTTTGGGTTTTTGACTGATTTCATGGTCTAAACCTAAAAGGCCACAGATTTTTATTTGTTGTTTTAGAAACTAGCTCTATTTAGCATCGAATTAACACCTTAATTTGAAAATCGGAATGTACCCCTTTTTCGCTATTTTGCATTTTATGATGCCCACTCACACAAATCCACCAACTGTCGATCAAAGGTTTTCGGCCATAACTCATGAACCGAGAGGCGCACATCAAAATCGAATCCACCATTCGATTCGCCATCAATTTCTGCATCAGATCCACTGTTATTGGTAGACGCTACTTAAACCTTTAGTGAAAAAAGTTGGATCTACTTATTTTCCTTAGTTGATATTAGCAATCATTAGCTTAGGTTTTTGATTATTTGTGGCTTATACGTGCGATGCCACAGAATTTTATTTGCTGTTTAGAAAACTAACTGTATTTAGAATCGAATTAACCAATTAATTTAAAATCGGAATGTACCCCTTCTTCACTATTTTGCATTCTATGGTACACACTCACAGAAGGTGGTCAACTGTAGATCAACAGTTTTCGATCCATAACTCTTCAACCGAGAGGCGCACTTCAAAATCTTCTACACCATTCGATTCGCCATTAATTTCTGCATCAGGTGCGCCATCAATGTTACTCTACTTGAATTTTTAGTGCCAAAATTTGGGTCTTTATTATCCATATGCAAACTAAGCTTACTGAACTAATACAACAGTGCTTTCATTCTTGTCTGGCCATTGCCAAAAAGAAATTTGATTGGTTTGACGTTTTCTGCACGTTATCTTAACTACGTGTCCATGGTTTGATCTTACTTGGACCAGGTATCCTAGCTATACACAGAACAGGGTAAACAGTTACATCAGAATCGAAAGATATGATCATCTTGCTTATAACGCGGTTGTGGTTTTTTGAATGCTGACTGAGCACCTTGCTGAAACTTGTGCTGTGTGTTTCACAGCAGGCGCCTTGGTCAAAATCATACCCAAAGGAGAAGGTGTAGTTGCATCTGATGAAATCCAGAGCTCTTTTTCTAATTTGATTCCATACATTACCTCATCCTCTGGCAACCAGAAAAAATCGTCTCCCTAAATGCAGGCAAATGTGTAAATTAATTGGATAAGGCTTGACAGAAAAATATTACTTCATAAGCAGATTCATCAATTGGTTCCTGGGCTGGTAACTTGCTTTTTGCAACACAGTCATCATCAGATTTTTTCCGCTTTCCAGCACTGGAACTGAGCCCTCCTTCTCGAAAAGTAGGACGCTATTTGAATGCTGTAAATATATATTTACAAAAAGTTTTTATGAAGCGTCCCATTTAGAGAAAGTTTGACTACTTTAATTAAGAATCAGTGTCTGGTGCGATCGAGTCTGAGTATTCAGACCCAAAATTGAAAGTCTGGCATAGAGAGCTATAAGTTGGCACACTAATACTACTATTGATGAGTTATTCAACTGCTGCAGAGGAATTCCCAGTTCCATGCTCCACCCTCGAGATATATTCCCGCGATAATCGGCTTGCTTAACTATGGGACGAATCCGATCCAATCCGATCTGGCAGGGGGCCGTACGATGTACAGCCCTACGATCAGACCTGCACGGTCCATTTCGTTACCCCTGATATCGTCATCTCAGACGTTTGCCCTTCTTTCACTGCCAAGCCACTCAAGCCATGCTGTTGGGCGCCAGGTACTAAGTACAGTTGGTAGGTACCACTAAATTTCAGGTAAGTCCAGGTTCAGGTATCTCTAAAATCCGATTTCAGGTTCAGGTTCAGGTTCAGGTACATTTTTCAAACATACCCAGGTGTCAGATTCAGGTTCAGGTACTTTCTAATAAAGACACAAATTTTCGGCTATGAGCTAAATCAATAGCGCTCCTGTTCCTTTTCTTAAGAAAACGATCCATGTTCAATTCAAAGCAATCGAAATTTACAAACCAACAATTCGATGAAAACGAGAAAAAGGCAAGACAATTTTTGCGGTATGACGGACCGATCGCCATTGTAGTAGGAAACCCTGATGCACTCCAGGAACGTTCATTTCAAACTCTAAGTTCCGGCACTAAGCTATAAGGCTCAGGCTTACATAAGTTCTACTAGCTGACATTTAAGCTTACGTTCTACAAACAAACTAAAGGCTTAGGCATAGCGGAAGACAAGTTTTCATAAAGGCAATTTCCAGATGGGGGCTTTTCCCTATACTCCCTTTCATTTTTAAGTTACAGTACACGTAGGTGCAGATAATGTGCATTAGACGCTTCACGCACACCATTTTAAGAACAAAACTGTAGAGCATCAAGCAATATCTGATCTAACCAATTTCAAAAGGTACGTGCTACTTGTATCGGGAAATTTATGACAAGAAACACCTGGAAAGTAGGCACCGACCTAGTAGGTGTCAGGTAAGTACTTTTATTTTCAAGTAGGTTCAGGTTCAGGTTCACAATTTTCAGGTTAATACCCAGGTTTCAGGTTCAGGTTCAGGTATACCTACCAACTGTAGTACTAAGAGAGTGCCTGGCGTGGTGACGTCATGGTGCCGACAGCTCCTAACGGCCGCCCGGCGTAGGGACCAAACCGGTATTGGCCTTATTGCCCGTTTCTCAGACGGCTCCTGACGTCGTTGATCTTCCCTCCAACGCGGCATGCTTTTTGGAGCGGCTTTCGGTGCAACGGCAGATCCAGTTGGTTCCCATTTTACCTACTCGCTGTAACCAGTTTTCGGTGGCCTGGGTGGAGCTTTATGCCGACGACCAACTCTTTGCGGCAAGAAACTTGTCCCGCCGAGTGGATGAGCGCACGACGTCGCGCACAGTGGCCATGTGGCCTAAACCACTACACCGACTGTGCCGGCCTATGGGTGGTAACTTGCTTTTTGCAACACAGTCATCATCAGATTTTTTCCGCTTTCCAGCACTGGAACTGAGCCCTCCTTCTCGAAAAGTAGGACGCTATTTGACGAAATGATAGGCGTTCTTCAATACTAAAGCGTTTGTGGCTAACACCTTTTGGATCGGTCTTGGTCACTGTTCGCATGCAATTCTGAGCTTCGCGGGCAGGTACACTGGCAAGTGGACTTTTAAGTTTAGTTTAAAAACGCATTCTAAACAATAGAACGAGAGCCTACTGAACAAACACACGCTATGCGTTAGAAATCACCAAAAACCTAGTGTAACATAACGCCTGTTTAGTTAAGTTCAACTATGGAGAAGGAAAAGATCCAAATTTTGGCACTAAAAATTCAAGTAGAGTAAGATTGATAGCGCACCTGATGCAGAAATTGATGGCGAATCGAATGGTGTAGAAGATTTTGAAGTGCGCCTCTCGGTTCATGAGTTACATTCCAATTTTCAAATTAATGGGTTAATTCGATGCTAAATACAGCTAGTTTTCTAAACAGCAAATAAAATTCTGTGGCATCGCACGTATAAGCCACAAATAATCAAAAACCTAAGCTAATGATTGCTAATATCAACTAAGGAAAATAAGTCGATCCAACTTTTTTCACTAAACGTTCAAGTAGAGTCTAATAGTAACAGTGCGCCTGATGCAGAAATTGATGGCGAATCGAATGGTGTTTTCGATTTTGATGTGCGCCTCTCGGTTCATGAGTTATGGCCGAAAACCGTTGATCGACAGTTGGTGGATTTGTGTGAGTGGGCACCATAAAATGCAAAATAGCGAAAAAGGGGTACATTCCGATTTTCAAATTAAGGTGTTAATTCGATGCTAAATAGAGTTAGTTTCTAAAACAACAAATAAAATTCTGTGGCCTTTCAGGTTTAGACCATGAAATCGGTCAAAAACCCAAAAACTTGTGCTTATGAAAGTATAAATTCAGGATTTTTTGGTCAAAAAATTCATTGCATGAAATAAGTTTATAGTTTATCTGATGCAGAATTTCCTAAGCAATTCATTGGTGTGCTTAATTTTACAGAATATTGTTTCGTTCGGAAGTTGTGGTCGGAAAACCATTTTCGGCGTTTTCCCATCGTTTTTCAAAAGAGGGTGGGAAATTGAAAAATTCAAATGTGGTTTCTTACTATGTGAGGGAAGGGCTATCCAACAATATATAAAGTTCAAAGATCCAACAAAGTTGGGGCAACTGTACATATGGGCTCATGAAAAAGTCGGTTATTACAGAAAACCAGTCTTAAATAGGTTAAATTGAAGCCTCTCGGTGACCCTGTGGAGCCCCATTTTTTGGCGCTTTTTTATAATTGGCAAGCATAGCAATTTTCTCGGTGCCCTAAAACTCTATGGCATTGTTCCTTCAGACAGCACAATAAATTGTGATTTTAGGAGCTGAAATCGCAGATGGCAGAGTTGAAACGTATATCAGAAAAACCGAAATTAGGCAACCCGGCTGTGGTGGGATTAGCGGGATTCGGGCTCACTACCATGGTACTGCAATACCACAACATAGGCTGGATGGAAGAGGTTGCGCCAGTGGTCTGTCTCGGTCTCATTTTTGGAGGACTAGCGCAAATGATTGCCGGTACATATTTACACAAGAGGCTCCATGTCTATTAAAAACTCTTTAGGTTTACAAGAGTTTTACACCGGCAACAATTTCGGCTATTGCGCATTTACTACTTACGGCGCATTTTGGATCGCATTAGCATTGATGTTGATTGCCAAGCAAACGGGACTTTACCCTGTCAGTCATGAAACAGTTGGCTACTTTTTACTGGCCTTTACCTTCTACACGTTGGTAATGTGGATAGGTGCTGCTAATATTAGCATGGCATTGTTTGTTGTATTTTCTCTGCTCCTTCTGGGTTTTATCTTGTTGGACATTGGTCATTTCGGTCCACAGGGAGCCAATCAGCTGGCCGGCTGGGTGTTGCTGGTGTGTTCGCTGGGCGCCTGGTACTGTATGTTGCACATTGTTTACAAAGATGTTTTCGATAATACCGATTTGTTGCCTGTTGGTGAGGCCCCCGTCAAGTTACTGAAAAAGGCATTAGATAGATGGATATTATAAACATGTGGATATACAGTGTTAGCCACACAAAAATAGCGTCTTATTCAGGTTTTCCAAATAACTTCAAATGACCTCCATTCCGTCAATTTGCACCGAATGAAAGATTTTTGGTCTGATTATTATTCCAAGTTAGTAAGAGAAGAGCCATTTTATGTAGACCAGTGCGATCGGTGGCACATGGCCAAATCTGACCCCCACTTTTTATCGGCTCATTTGAAAGTCCTGTAAAAGGGATGCATAAAACCGATGTACTTCCGGGATTTACCCACGACGTACTGGGCTAGAAAAGCGGAAAAACGCCGGAAGCACGATCTTCGGACGTTTACGGGACTTGTGATTTCTCTGAAACCGTTGGGTTTAACCATTTATGGACTACATGGCTATAAACAGTAGTTTAGTAACACAACACTTTTATAGACAAAGTGTTGTGTTACTAAAACTACTGTTTATAGTCATGTAGACCTCTGCTGCACAACCTAGAATCGACGCTCCAAAATGCACGTTCTAAAATAAGTTTTTCGGCTATTGTCACTACAAGGTGTGGAAGTTTCTAATTTTCTTTTTAATACAATTTGGGTTAACCATTCACTATATCATATATCGCACACAAACATTTTTTGAAAAGGTTGGAAAAATACCAAAATAGGAAATTTTCGTTTTTTGCAAAATTACTTGCAACGGAAACAATTCAAAATTTTCGTTTTTACTGGAAAATGTGGTACATTCGATTTGCTGTATAATAAAGTGTTCTAGACTATTTTTGAGTGTATAAATCAATTCCGCACAGACATGGGCAAAGGGAGAGCCTGAGGGGGTTTTCCCCCCTCAGGTTCTGACCTACCCCCCTCAGCCGGCCGCTACCCCCTCAGGAATTTTTTGGAGGAATTTTGAATAGAAAATTATGATAAAAATGTGCTGGATTAGTAGGTGTAAATGAGCTTAGGAGCTTACAGCTGTATTTTAACTTCTTTAGTGAAAAATAAGCCAAAAAACCTTGATATTAGCCAAAAATCGGACTTTTTGGCTTACCATCCCCTCAGCCCCCATCAGGCGCTCCTACCCCCCTCAGAAATTGAAAATTCCCCCTCAGCCGAAATGCTTGCCCATGTCTGATCCGGCATGTCAAAATTAGTTAGAAAGAACCATTGTTTTTAGCAATTTCCAGAAAAATTTTTAAAACATACATTTGACGCTCATAATCATAAGCCACTTGATGAAAATGTACATGAGCACACTCAGATCGTAATGTTTAACAGTTCGCTCGATGATAGTTTCTTGCAGTACACTCGACTCAACATACATGCTTTTCCACAAACTGCATCATGCATACATTGTAACTCTCAAAGCTATTTGAGACTGCTCTACTGTTGTTTGGGTATACACATACACATACACATACACATACACATACACATACACATACACATACACATACACATACACATACACACACACATACACATACACATACACATACACATACACATACACATACACATACACATACACATACACATACACATACACATACACACACACATACACATACACATACACATACACATACACATACACATACACATACACATACACAAAGGAAAAATCCAATACCAAACAACAGTATGTAGACTGCCCATGAAGATTCAGAGGGCTTGCGTTGCGTGTAGGCCATTTGGCCACAATAAACTGCAAAGAACGCATAAAAATTGTTTCGTTCGGCGGGGAACTTGACAGAATGACGGACATTTTTTAAGCTATTCGAAAACTCCAAAGAGCTCCGGTGGTTTTTTTGGCTAACACTGTAGTTTCTGATTGTTTGTGTTGCAAGTGGTGTGCAGTATTTTTGGTAAGAAAGAGTGTCAACGTTTGTGATGTACAAATATAATGTGTGCATATTTTGGTTAGAAAACATAGTCAGATCACAGTGGTGTTCGTACGGCAGCAAATCTTATTGACGTTTCAAATGGTTATCAATTTTCTGAGTTTTTTTAGTTTTCTGATCCCTTTCAAAAGGAATGACTCTCTGTAAAATGTTATACAGCATAAATTAGTTTCTTTGATTTTAGATAAAATAAGCACTTTAAGATGGAGTGTGAGTGCTGACCTGGCGCGGCTCTGTCCACGTGAGCACTGTTGCCACGCTTTACACAGCGCTAAAGGACTGTCGCTTCTCTCTCGAGTTTTGTCTCAAGATGTAAGCTGAAAAATGTGTCCATTGTAAAGTGCAATGCAGTCCTAATGGAAATCTCTTCTCTGTTCTGCTCATTTTGCCAGCGTCTCTTCATTTGCAAGGCATGCTTTAGAAAAGATTTGGTTGGCGATCGAACGGCGGCCTCCTATCAGACCTCTGTCATTAATGGCTTAACCCTATCCATCGCAACGTTCAACAACGTTAGTGGCCAACCCTCCTCCCAAAATTTGGGCTCAGACCCCCCCCCCCCCCGGCCGGCACCAGACCCCCAACCCCTTCTCCTTCGGCAGATGACCTGTTACATGTATGGCTATAATACATGGCGCAAGTTTGGAACGAAAATTCCAACTGGTGCTGGTTGTGACCCAAAAGCAAAGAATCAGGGCGGTTCACGGAAATTCTAATTTTCAGGTAATTCAAAGAGTATGACTTTGAAAGCTGTAGGAATGATTGAGAATAACATACTGAGCCATAGGTTGAACATGAATCGTAAGGTTGTGGTGGAATTGAGAGACCAATTGACAACAAGCCATTATGCAACGAAAAAGTACAGTTCTGTCTGCAAGGCCCCAGTATGCATCTGTCTACATTGGTTATGATCTGACGCCATGGCAAGCCAAGAAAGCTTTTGACTTGCGGAAGGAATTGCGGCTACGACGTGAGAATGGCGAAACTAATATTTTTGTAGACTACCGCACGCTTTGTATTCGGAGTGCAAAGACCAAAGCCTCCAATTGTTAATGTTTTCGTTACTTTGTTTACTTTGATTCGTTTCAGTTGGCATAGCGAATAGTCTAGATAAGTAGAGAAGTGTGTTTTAGGGCCGCATTATGTCAATGTCTGGCGATTTGTGGGCCCGTTGCCCAAGTGGTAACAAAAGAGTAAATCAGAGCGGGCAATCCTGCAGTTCAACGGGTTCTGAAATTGAAGAATTTCAAAAACATGGCCATATGTGACTTTTCTTCGTAAAACCGGTAAAATGACAATTTTGAAGATTTTCTATTTCTGAAAAACACCATGGAAAGGTATCTATCATTTGGAACAGAGTTTAACATGCATTTTGCGAGAAAGTCAACTTAGCTATAAGGGAAGGTGTTTAAGCAACTTTTTTTCGCGGATTCGGCTGGTATCCAAATATGTTAAAATAGATGTCAAGCGAACACCAACGGTACATGTTCGAACACCAGCGACCCCCTAGAACCGGAGCTGTACCCCCTCAAAGTTGGGTCGGTAACCCCTTTTCGGCCATTTTCTCGACATTTACTCAAACGATCACCATTCACTCGTTTCTCAAGAGTAAGAACAGGCGTGCACATGGTTGGATAGCCCTGACAGTTGCCTTTCAGGCGCTGCACACAGCGCTTCCGGAACGTACCCGGTTAGCGAGGTATTCTCCGAAAACTACGAAATTTAGCGAAATTCCGACTCGATTTTTTTTCGAAAAATCGCTGTAACTTCTGCCATATATGCGGGGTCAAGCTGATTTTTGCTAAAAAGATAAAACGCAAAATGCCAAACAAAATTAACCTATTTCGGAGGCAAATTTTTGGGGGTAGGGGGGGTGTTTTGCAATTTGAAGCCAGTCAAAAAATATTTTTTTGCTCAGAATAAAAAACAAACACACAATTCTGGTGCAGTTTCTCCCGCTGATTACGAATATGAACTCGGTTTGGCTGGATTCCTTTTGGTTCGGGAGAAATTTGCATCCAAATCTTCGAGTGGCTGTATTTCTAAAGTGGCACTGCTCATTAGCATGAGCAAGAACCATGCTAGATAGCAGTTTTTCTTATGTAGTTTTTGATGCTGATTCTGAAGATAATCATATTTTTATCTACGTTGAGCAGTTCTGAAGATATGGGCATTTTGAGAATTTGCGAACAAAACCGTTGCAGTTGGTATGCAATGGTGGTTTGAAATGTTACTCAATTCTGTCATATGCTAGATACGGAGCCATGGACCTAGCATCACCTAATGCAGTTTTTGCCGCTGATTATGAAAATTACCTCTATTTTTCAATCCGACGGCTTCTGAGTGAGTTACTTAGGCCTGGTGCCCTGTCGTCCACATTATAAGAAATTTATCAAACAGGTGCGTAAAATAACAACTGTTATATGCAGGTTTCTTCGCTGATTCAGAATATGACCTTATTTTTGCGCTACAATGACCTTGTCATGAGTTATAGACCTCTAAAGTTACTTCAATATCCATGCTTTCAGGAGTGGTAATCTGGAAATAGATAGTCTGCGCTTTGGCACTTGTGAAGCGAATTATCTATCAAAAATAGTGTATCCGACCTATTTTGAACCGCTGGTTTCAAAAATGACCTTACTTCTGCTCTACAAGCTATTGATTTTAAGATACAACTTTCTGCACTTCTTTCACAAGAATGTGACAGAACCTTAAAATGAAAGGCTTGTAGAGCAGAAGTAAGGTCATTTTATAAATCAGCGGTCTAAAATAGTTCGGATACACTATTTTCTGATAGATAATTCACTTCACAAGTGCCAAAGCACAGACTATCTATTTCCAGATTACCACTCCTGAAAGCATGGATAATGAAGTAACTTTAGAGGTCTATAACTCCTGACCAGGTCATTGTAGCGCAAAAATAAGGTCATATTCTGAATCACGAAGAAAACTGCATATAACAGTTGCTATTTCACGCACCTGCTTGATAAATTTCTTACAATGTGGATGACAGTGCACCAGGCCTAAGTAGCTCACTCAGAAACCGTCCGATTGAAAAATAGAGGTAATTTTCATAATCGGCAAGAAAACTGCATTAGGTGATGCTAATTCCATGGCTACCGATCTAGCAAATGACAGAACTGAGTAACATTTCAAAAACCATTGCATACCAACTGCAACGGTTTTGTTCTGCAAATTCAAAATGCCCATATCTTCAGAACTGCTCAACGTAGATAAAAAATATGATTATCTTCGGATTCAGCATCAAAAACTACATAAGAAAAACTGCTTAACATGGTTCTTGCTCATGCTAATGAGCAGTGCCACTTTAGAAATACAGCCACTCGAAGACTCTGGATGCAAATTTCTCCCGAACAAAAGGAATCCAGCCAAACCGAGTTCATATTCGTGATCAGCGGGTTAAACTGCACCAGAATTGTGTGTTTGTTTTTTATTCTGCAAAAAACATTTTTTGACTGGCTTCAAATTACCGCAAACATCCCCCCTACCCCCAAAATTTGCCTCCGAAATAGGTTAATTTTGTTTGGCATTTTGTGTTTTGTACTTTAGAGAAAATCAGCTTGCACCCCCATATATGGCAGAAGTTACAGCGATTTTTTGGAAAAAAATCGAGTCGGAATTCGCTAAATTTCCGTAGTTTTCGAAGAATATCTCGCTAACCGGTTATGTTTCGGAATCGTTGTATGCAGCGTCTGAAAGGCAACTGTCAGGGCTATCCAACCATGTGCACGCCTTTTCTGACTCTTGAGAAACGAGTGAATGGTGATCGTTTGAGTAAATGTCGAGAAAATGGCCGAAAAGGGGCTACCGACCCAACTTTGGGGGGGGTACAGCTCCGGTTCTAGAAGTCGCTGGTGTTCGAACATGCACCGTTGGTGTTCGTTTGACATCTATTTTAACATATTTGGATACCAGCCGAATCCGCGAAAAAAAGTTGCTTGAACATCCTAAGTTGACTTTCTCGCAAAATGCATGTTAAATATCGGAATCATTCATTTGCCGAACTTCCTGCTAGAATCTGTGTTGATTAATAATTGATACAGTGCGTTGATTACAGAAGGTACAGATTTCTTAACTATGGGATTTTCGATCATGTTTTTGAAATTCCCCAATTTCAGTGCCCTTTGAGCTACAGGTCTACCCGCTCAAGTCTGTTATGCCCAATGGCAGCACCAATCATTCCTGCAACTTTCAAAGCCAATATCCGTGGACCACCCTGATCCTTAGTTTTTTTGGTCATAAAGCCACCACTAGCTGCAATTTTTGCGCCAAATTTGTAGCCAGTTGTTATGTTAATTTTTGCTGAAAATTTGAGCCATATCGATTAAGGAATCACCGAGAACAAAACATTTGAGTGTAGGTCAAAAGAGCGATGGCACACTTTTTCTCTAAACTGCATATTACGTGGCACTTTATCTTTCAGGAATTTTTTTCATTTTTGCTTGGAGCCGAGTAAGGTATGGCTATACTTAGCTTAGTTATAAAGTCTGTCTGCGTCTGTGGTGTATTGGTGAGCATGTCGGCTCCCATGCACGCGGCGTAAGACACATAGAGGGTTTGAGTCCCGCCTCGGCCCACTCTTGATTGCCTCGCATGTGGCCTATTTGGGTTATTACTGGGTTGTACCTGGTGTACATGTGCGTTGTATAAAAGTTATGTAGTTATAGTACATAATGTTGACAATACCCTAAGCTGATTGCGTTATAGCATAGCTAAGTAGGGGTTATAGCCAAGTATGGATTGGAGTAAATCCCTAAACTGTAGGTTGTCAACTTTAAACGCGTGCCGAGACACTAATTTACGCGTCAATAGTATAGCACATACTACATTCCAAGATGGAAAATGCGTATTTTGAGTCAAAGCTGTCTTTAGCAGGCAGTAATTAGATGTTGGAGTGTAAAATAATGATCTCCAGGTCAGGAGCAGTCATTTGATACCACATTGGGTCGTATTTTTGCTGCTGCTTCTTCCAGCAGACCGAAAAAGAAAGGAAAAAGTTGAACTTGCCATGCCGGGGCGCCGTAAGTGAAACCCGTTCACGCGTGTGCACCTAGGCCCATACATGTAGCTGGGTTTTCGGCTGGGGGGGAATTTTTCTGATCCAAAATAGGGTTTCAGGGCTATGCCCAAAGGGGGTTTCAGCGACCTTTTTTGGTGTCCAAAAGTGTATATTTATATAAATATATATTTTGGGTTTCAAAAACCCTAAATAGGGTTCCCGAACCCTAATTTGGGTTACTGAAACCCTAAATTGGGTTCCAGAACCCTAATTTGGGTTTCTGGAGGGCCGAAATAGGGTTCCGGAACCCTAATTTGGGTTACTGAAACCCTAATTTCGGTTACTGAAACCATAAATAGGGTTCCGGAACCGTAATTTGAGTTTCTGAAACCCAAAACAGGGTTCCGGAACCCTATTTAGGGTTTTTGAAACCCAAACTAGGGCTCCGGAACCCAAGTTGGGTTTCTGAAACCCTAATCAGGGCTTCCGGAACCCTGTTTGCAGGTTTACAAACCCAAAATAGGGTTTCAAAAAATCCCCCCAGAATCCGGCTGGGGGGGAATTTTCTCCGAAAATCGGGCCTGGGGGAAATACCCCCCATTCCCCCCAACTACATGTATGCCTAGGCCGGCTGGCACTTTTAACTATCCGGACATTTTCGCCATTATAGGGGAGTAATGATTTGGTGGGGGAAAAGGTACACTAATTCCATATCGTACCCGTTTTAACTATTGTACTTTAGGGGAGTAATGGGCTACTATTGTACTTTAGGGGAGTAATGGCACTCTATTGTACTTTAAGGGAGTAATGGCACTCTATTGTACTTTAGGGGAGTAATCGCACTCTATTGTACTTTAGGGGAGTAATGGGCTACTATTGTACTTTAGGGGAGTAATGGGCTACTATTGTACTTTTGGGGAGTAATGATTTGTACGGATTTCGCCCACGTAAAAGGCGCCCGCCGCGAACTTTCTCACTGTCTTTATAAATTTGACGCTCCAATTGTACTATTTTACTTTAGGAGAGTAATGACACTCTGTTGTACTTTAGGGGAGTAATGGCACTCTATTGTACTTTAGGGGAGTAATGGTTGCCTGTTTGTCTCTGAAGTTGCTGCAGTTGTACACATTGTTCTGATCTGACAATTGATTAAATCTTGATTACTCCTGTGTACTTTTCTTCTTTTGTTTTGTTTGACAATAGCAAATTCAATTAACGCTGTCACATTACATAACAATAACAATAACGATGTTTCACTGTTCAACATCTACTTGACTGTACAGTAGGGTAGCTTTGACACAAGAAACATGACACAAGAAAGCCAACCACTCCATCAGCCAGCAGTTTGTAGCTTTGCTAGTAGTCTGTGCTGCTATCTACTATAGCAGTCTTGCTATTATCTACTATAGCAGCTATAGCAGTTGGACAGCTTCCTGCTACATTTAAAGCTAGCGAGCCGAGTTTCAATGGAGTTTGTAGTTGTGTGTACCAGAGCAGGATAAAATTTCTGGTCATTGGTGTGCTCACAACTTGCCATTGGCTCTGTGCAATCAAGCAATTGGACAGAAACATGCAGATGCGATCCATACCAAGTTGAGCCGGCACAGTTGGTGTAGTGGTTTAGGCCGCATAGCCACTGTGCGCGATGTCATGCGCTCATCCTCTCAGCACGGCTAGCGCAAAGAGTTGGTCATTGGCACAAAGCTCCACCCAGTAGAGTTGTAAAAAAAATTTTTTTAAAGCCAAAAAAAAGCTTTTTTATGAAAATTTTTCATTTCGAAATTTTTTTTTTTCAAAATTTTTTCCTAACATGAAATATAGCTTGTAGGAGATGCAAGGATGCATCAGAAGCAACTTTAAATACAAAATCTGTTACTTTGGTTCAAACATAGTGTTACAGCCTGAGAGTCGATATTCACCTGCAGCATTGCTCACAGAGTGGCTGCTGCCCTTCAAAACCTATTTTTAGGCTTAGAATAGGCAAGAAATTGATAGAACTGCACTGCTAATGTATATCTGAGGCTAAATTCAGCGATTTCCCCCCAAAATTTCCATACTGTGAATAAAATAAAAAATTTTCGAAATGGGCCTTCAAAAAAAAGCTTTTTTTTTTAAAAAGCCTTTTTTTGTAAAAAAAAAATGAGCCTAACAACACTACCACCCAGGTCACTGAAAGCTTGTGACAGCTAGTAGGTAAAATGGGAACCGACTGGATCTGCCGTTGCACCAAAGCCGCTCCACAAAGCATGCCGCGTTGGGACGAAGACCTACGACATCAGAAGCTGTCTGAAAAACCAACTATGCATGGAGCCCTCTGGCATATAGGGCACTGGCGGCCGTCGGGTCGGGAGTTGTCAGAATCATGGCATCAACACACCGGCCGCCCTCCTGGTGACGGGCACCCAGCAGCATGGCTAGGAGTGGCTGGCAGTGAAAGAAGGGCAACGTCCGAGATGACGAAACGAATCACGGGGTAGCGAAATGGAAAGACAACTATGTTCAGCTGGTTTCAACAGATGAGGATGCTCCAAAAGAAACGGAAGCAAAGTGGGCATAACTGATGGCCAGTTGAAACACTTTCATGGAACAGCTTCGTGCCCTTCTCAGCCAGCTCGATCTTTCGTTCTTCTACAGCTGCTACTTTGTGGTATTGCATAGTGACTGTGATAAAATGCTAATCCTAAAAATTTGAGCAAAATCGATCAAGAACTGACCGAGAACGAGCAAAGTTCGAAAAAGGAAGTGGACACTTTTTTATCTAGTATAGTATGCTGTTAGTATTATGCACGCACATAAATTTCACGCACGAAAATTGTGATTTTTTGGTGTTCTTTAAAATAAAAGTAATCAGGCGTGGGCAAAACTGACTTTTACGGGTCCCTAACAAAAATTTCAATATTATCTACTGTATTCAGTTGACTCCTAAGCCTAAACCTGAGCCTAAGCCTAAGCAAGAAAGTGATTAATTAATATAGGTATAATGGAGGGACCCCTAAAAGTCAGTCTGTCAGTTAAGCCCAGGCGTGTACCTGGCTGTTACAAATATTTTCTTCTTTTTGTGCACGCGCTTGCGGCGTAAACTGCCATAGAGACCGCGCCCGCCGGCTGTGCGTTAATGCGGACGGCTTTCAGGAACGGCTGCCGGGACGGCCTGTTGATCTCCTCGATCAATATTTAACATTATTTAGCAGAAAGTAGATTTAATGAGCAAAATAGAGTTTCGCGTCAGCTTTAGAATCGATTACGCTTTTTTGGTCGAAATAGGGTGTTAAAGCCATTTTCGTCCCAGAATCCTTAAAAAAGGTCGACGAAACCCACATTTGGACTCCAAAAAAGGTCGCAAAACCCACTTTGGACTTGGTCTCAAAACTGTATTTGGGATTTGAAAAAGGTCCCCCCTACGGAAGAACCCAGCGCCAAATTCAAATCACTCAAGTACTGGCACCTTCTACTGAAACTAAATCGTCTTCAGCCTCCAGGCTACTTCTGCCATTCGCTGCCTTCCAGATCGTACCAGAACCACTTCGATCATCCAGCCCGCCACTCACGATTCGCATGTCACCGAAAGTACCGAATCGCCGAATTACAGAACCGGCCAATTTGGAGTGAAGAAAGTGAAACTGTCGATTTTCCTTCAGTTTTCCACGATTCCACTCTTCTAGCTTTTGTACTTCTTCGACATGCTCTCTCCTTCCAGGCACACCACGCAAAATTGTTGATTGGTGTGAAGCAGTAAAACTGCGCTTGGCATTGCAGATATGTCAAATTCTGCATCTTGGAAACGGAAAATAGATTATGAACTAAATGGTGTAACTGTACAAAGGGTAGACTAAATTAGAGACCTTGGAGTACTTGTTGGACTAGACCACTGGTCCTTACCTTAGCTTTTCTAGGCACTGTGCGAATATCGGTAAAGAAACTTCTGCAACATTGCTGTAATCTTTAAAGTGTTTGCAACTAGTAGAAACAAAAGTTTTATGTTACAGGTGTATAAGACATTCGTAAGATCAACATTAGAATATGCATCACCCTTGAAACCCATTTAAGGTAAAGGATAAACAAGTACTGGAGAGCGTTCAGCGGTCATTTACTTGTCGCCTCAATTCATACCAAGGACAAGGCAATATTTTTTAACATGCATTTTGCGAGAAAGTCAACTTAGGATGGTCAAGCAACTTTTTTCCCCGATCCGGCTGGTGTCGAAATATGTTAAAATAGATACCAAACGAACACCAACGGTGCATGTTCGAACATCGGGGACCCCCTAGAACCTGAGCTGTACCCCCTCAAAGTTGGGTCACCTGGCACTTTTTGACCAATTTTTTTGTGTCTGACAGTCTCAACTCAAACGATCACCATTCTCTCATTTCTTTAGATACGGAATTGGTCTGCACATGGTTCGATAGCTCTAAGGGTGGCCTTTCTAGCGCTCTACCCCAGGCTTCCGGAACCTACCCAGTTAGTGAGATATTCTCGAAAAACTGAAAAATTTCCGAAAAACACTGCCTCATTTTTTTCCGAAAAATCGTTATAACTTCTGCCAGATATGCGTCGTCCGTTCAATATTTTAGATAATGATACAACACTAAAGGCCAACCAAAATTAACATATTTCGGATCCAAATTGTGGTTGGTGGGGGAGGTGTTTTGCGATTTGAAGACTGTCGAAAAAAATTTTTTTGCTCAGAATCAAAAACAAACCAGTCAGTCTGATGCAGGTTGACCCGCTGATTCCGAATATGCACTCGGATCGGCTGGATTCCTTCTGGTTCGGGAGTTATTGACCTCCAAATTCTTGACAGACAATATTTCTCAAGTGGCACTCCTCATTAGCATGAGTAAGAAGCGTGCTGAAAAGCAGTTTTTCTTATGCAGTTTTTGCTGCTGATTCCGAAAATAACTATATTTTCTCTCTGCGATGCCGATTTTGGAAGATATGGCCATTTTAAGAATTTGCAAGGAAAATGTATGAACTTTGCATGCCATAGCAGTTTGAAAGGTGACTCAGTTCAGACATGTGTTGGGCACAGACCCATTTTCAGAATCAGCGTGAAAAACTGCATTAGATGAAGCCAATTGCATGGGTCTGTGCCCAACACATGTCTGAACTGAGTCAACTTTCAAACTGCTATGGCATGCAAAGTTCATACATTTTCCTTGCAAATTCTTAAAATGGCCATATCTTCCAAAATCGGCATCGCAGAGAGAAAATATAGTTATTTTCGGAATCAGCAGCAAAAACTGCATAAGAAAAACTGCTTCTCAGCACGCTTCTTACTCATGCTAATGAGGAGTGCCACTTGAGCAATATTGTCTGTCAAGAATTTGGAGGTCAATAACTCCCGAACCAGAAGTAATCCAGCCGATCCGAGTGCATATTCGGAATTAGCGGGTCAACCTGCATCAGACTGACTGGTTTGTTTTTGATTCTGAGCAAAAAAATTTTTTTCAACAGTCTTCAAATCGCAAAACACCTCCCCCCACCAACCACAATTTGGATCCGAAATATGTTAATTTTGTTTGGCCTTTAGTGTTGTATCATTGTCTAAAATATTGAACGGACGACGCATATCTGGCAGAAGTTATAACGATTTTTCGGAAAAAAATGAGGCAGTGTTTTTCGGAAATTTTTCAGTTTTTCGAGAATATCTCGCTAACTGGGTAGGTTCCGGAAGCCTGGGGTAGAGCGCTAGAAAGGCCACCCTTAGAGCTATCGAACCATGTGCAGACCAATTCTGTATCTAAAGAAATGAGAGAATGGTGATCGTTTGAGTTGAGACTGTCAGACACAAAAAAATTGGTCAAAAAGTGGCTGGTGACCCAACTTTGATGGGGTACAGCTCAGGTTCTAGGGGGTCCCCGATGTTCGAACATGCACCGTTGGTGTTCGTTTGGTATCTATTTTAACATATTTCGACACCAGCCGGATCGGGGAAAAAAAGTTGCTTGACCACGCTCCCTTATAGCTAAGTTGACTTTCTCGCAAAATGCATGTTAAAGGTTTTGAAATTAGTCAATTTAGAAACGTTAGAAAAACGACATCTAAAATTGACTTGCAATATGTTTTTGAATGAGTTTTTCCAGCCAATGTACTTATTCGACCTGAACAAACAATCGAGGACTGTACGTTCCAGCACTGGATAAATACAGTATCTTATCGTAGAAGACATGCCTTTGCAATATGAATGGTTGAAATTTGGAATGCGTTATGAGATGAAACTCTGAGTGCTTCTAACCAACTTTACCCAACGGTTTAGAACCGAAACTGATGATTTGGTGCGGTCCCTGACACTTAAGGTGGTGTAAGGATACATGTAGTTAGGGGAATGGGAGATTCCCCAGGCCCGATTTTCGGAAAAAATTCCACCCCCAAACGGATTCTGGGGGAGGGATTTTTTTGAAACCCTATTTTGGGTTTCCAAACCTGCAAACAAGGTTCCAAAAGCCCTGGTTAGGCTTACTGAAACCTTACATAGGGCCCGGAGCCCTAATTTGGGTTACTAAAACCCTAATTTGATATTACTGAAACCCTAAGTTGCGTTACTGAAACCCCAAATAGGGTTTCGGAACTCTAATTTGGGTTTCAAAATCTCTAAAGAAGGTTCCAGAAATGCATTTTAACTGTATTATGTCGAATAAAAAGGGTTTTTTGTTCATTTTGCACATTTTAATTAAAAAAATATGGTTTTTTGCACGTTTTAAAGCAAAAATAGGGTTTTAAACGGTATTTTTGCACTTCAGACAGGATTTTTACCCGATTTTTAGTGCTCAAAACCCTGTTTTGACCCCAAAAATGGTCGCTGAAACCCACTTTTGGACACCAAAAAAAGGTCACTAAAACCCGTTTGGACATAGCCCTGATACCCATTTTGGATCAGAAAAATCCCCCCCCCCCCCCAGCCAAAAACCCATCTACATGTATGGCGGGTGTAAGATCCAACTGGGTCGTCACTAAGCCTTTCTCTGTTCCACCGTGCGAACAAAATTTGATTGATTCATAAGCACAGACAGAACGCTTACTTACACATTGGGCGACTTTGATCGGGAGATACCTGTGACGCACCTACCGCGCCGCGCCACGCCACGCCACGCCACTTATTGTGATAAAATTTTTTTTAGAATAGTTATTAATGGTGCGTAGTTGGTATATCCCACCCAAAGTGGTCCATATAGACCATGGCAAGGGCGTACGGTACCGAAGTGGGCCAAACGCGATATAGCCCTGCACTTCGTTTATCTACGATTCTGCAGTTAAAAAACAGCATTGTAAGACAACCAGCCTTGAAAAGATCGTCTGTAAAGTGTCTTGGAAACTGAAACTTTGGTTCTTACAGTTTAGGTTATTGGTTACACTTCCACAACAGATTAAACATGGTTACTAATAGGGTGTTAGTGCGATACGCCGACCGGTGCCTTACGCCGACCAATTAAAAGGGTGCCTTACGCTGTCTGGGTGCTGCTTTACGAGGACTGGCTTGGTGCCTTACGCGGATCCGACCTAGGAGCCTCAACCTGTAGGTGCTTTACGCCGCCGGGCCAGGTGCCTTACGCCGACTCTTCTGGTGCGATACGCCGACTTTATTTTATGAACACTGGCAAACATACAGTTAATACAGATACCAGAGCACATACAATCAGAGGGTTCTCTCCAACCAGAGAGGGTTCTCTCTTTCATTATAGCGAATTTTCAGGTTATCTGTGTTTCTGGAAATTTTCCACCTGCTTGGTAAAGTTAAAAAATCATTCCTTCCTATCCATGCCACCACCCCCTTGGCCGGCAATACCCCCGACCCCCTCCTGGAGGATACTCTGTATCCTAACAGATCGGAATCACAGCGGTCAAATCTCGTAGTACAGACGAAATTTCTCCAGATTCGTATCGGTAAATGAGTTGTTGAACTTCATTTTGAGTCCAAGGAATGCCGTGTCCTTTCTTCGGACGCCCACGACCACGTTTCCTCGTCCTGCTTCCTTCATCTTTGCTTGGTTAGCCTTCTCTCTTACCCTACATGATGTTGATGCGGTAACAGCAACCTGGTTCTGGTAGAACAATCTAATGTTCTCAAATTTGGGCAGCAATCCGTTCATCAAAATCACTGGGTCGGTACCATCAGGAAGAACATAATTCAAAGCTTTGAGTCGACCTGACAAGTCATCGAACTCCTTGAAGTAGTCACCGATTGACTGTCCTTCCTTCTGCCTCAGCTGGAACAATCGCGACATCAACTGCATTCGATTTGCAACAGTGGCTTTCTGAAACTGTTCACGCAAAATTGATTAGAAGTCCAAAAGTCCAACACACGCCACACAATACAATACAGTACAAGAGATAATGACAGTAACAATAATAATGCAGAATTGAAGTGCATCTCTACACATGAAACTGATAATAGTATTATAATAACTCGGCAGAATTTTTTAACGCACACGGCCTTTTCAACGACGTTTATAGCGAAATTTTTATTTAAACTATATTTTTTGGAATGAAAACTATAAAAACTATTTTTTTCGACCTGATTTCTACCTTTTCAGGGTGCTCCTATCAAACTCTCATTTTGTACTATTTTTTGCCTGTACTATTTTTGTGTACTATATTTGTACTATTTTGAGGGATATACCTACTTCTCCCCGTTATTAATCATTATTACTAATTATAAGTTTTGCTAACTAAATTAATTTCTATATCTCCAATAGTGATCAGTTGCAGTTCGGTGATGAGCGAAGCGCTTCAGCAGTCTCCCTCTCGCAGTTCGGGCGGAAACGCTTCGGACGATTTCGAAATCGTGCCAGAGCTGGAGAGCGGCTGCTTCGCCAGCGACTACAGCATCTTGCCGACTCGCGCTGCCGCCGGACACAGTCTGGACCTGGAGTCATCTGCTGACCAGCAGACAGAAGAAGAGTCTGCGGAAGCGGGCATCGCTCAGTCGATAAACCCAAAAGAGGCGTTTGAGCTGATCCAGAAAGAACACCAAGCACTCAGAGGCGAGCTCCTGCAACAACAGAGTCTTCTCTCTTCCGGTATTGAGGCGGCGCGAAAGAACAGTGAAGCTAAATTGCAACAGGTACCAAGCAAGCATCCACCTTTAACAGGCAGTCAGGCGCTTAACGCCGCTTATGATCATATATGGTACCGGTAGTTAGGGTAGTGGCACCATAATGGTACCCACACGTTCGGGGCCTGTTCCGGTACAGTTGCCGGTAAATGTATAGTTTCCGGGCGTAAAATCAGGCACCGACCCCAGATTGAAATAAATACTTTTAATGATCATAACTAATTATAAATTAACAAGTTTCATCGATAAATATCGATTATCGATTATTTTTTTGGCAAAATTTCAAAATCGTCCAAAATGGTCATGTTATATATCATTTGAAAGCCCTTCATCTGTCGAGTCTAATGATCACTGCATCAGCATAGGGCACGCCCCCGGGGGCCTGTTTTGCCAAATATAAAAGTACCCCGAGGGGACGCATCAGTATAGGCACGCTCCAGAGGGCCTGTTTTCCAAATATAAAAATACGCCTAGGGGTATTTATCACTATACTGATGCGTCCCCTAGGGGTACTTTTACGTTTTTAAAACAGGCCCTCTGGAGCGTGCCTTATACCGATGCGTCCCCTAGGGGTACTTTTATGTTTTTAAGAGTCGATGTCTGAATCAGGCAACCCTCCCTATGCACAAAAATAGGTCGACCTCTCCGATTTTGCTCAAAATTTGCATAAATGATGTACCTTAGGGGAAACCAACGTGTACCAACTATCAGCCCCCAACTCCGCCTAATATGCAAATTACGAGGGGTCAAAGGTCAAATTTGGGGTACCTTATTCGATTGAGCATAACTATGCCAATTTTCAACGCACGGTGTCCCGGTTTCTTTTAAACGATAGAGCTTGCTCTTGACTTTCCAACGAGCTACACAGCGCATTTCTACATGGCTTCGTTTGGTAGTTATAACGATTTTTTTTCATTTTTTGATGACCCAAAAATCGCTTTTTTGCCCACTGCAAAAAAAATTCCCTCCTAGCCCCCCTTTTTTATTTCTTTATTTGATAGCCCTTGATGAGAGCTTTAATTTGATGTAAAATATGAGCGATTTCACTCGGGCATTTTGGAGAAACTTGCATTTGAATGTTGCTACCCAAGCTGACTGCTGCGAAATTTCTACTGTAAGAACTGCCCGGAAGTGTGTTAGTTTGCATCCCAGTAAGTTCAGGATTCTTTTATCAGAAGCGACAGGTTGACACGTATCCCAACTCTAAACTTTTGAGTTTACATTAGCTGTGGCATAACAGTATTGTGGTGCAGCATAAGTTGCTTCAGTCACTCGAGATGTTCTTTCAAGTTTGCCAGCATTTCATCATCCTCAGGAGTGACAATGTATTCATCGTCCAGGTAATCATGCCGAGGTGCAAACCTGTTTTCTGATGTGTGTTCTGGTTTGTCAACGTTGTGCTGCTCAACTGCACCCTTCCTTAGCTTCTGTGACATTCTTGAGAAGTATGCAAGAATTTGTTGCTCTGTCAAATATTCATTCACATTGAAGAAAAGAACGCCACCTGAAGCATTTTGTTGAACATTTGTTCAAATGAACAAAGTGACATGGTGCATATAATGCAGCACATGTTTTTGCTATAGTAATAGGTGAATAGTACCTCTACGGGTTTTTCTCATGTCGCTGGCCACCTGCGCTGCGTCCAATTTCTGTTTTGTTTGTTCACCTTCAAAAACTTGCTCTCAAGGTACAGCACCTGTTTCTTTGAAAAACGAGTGAAAGCAGGTGCTTCATGCAAGGCCCACCCCTGTTCAAGAGGTTGCGTCTCGCTTTGATGGCATGCGCTTTGTTGAGCAGCATGCGTCTCCAACTCTTCATTGATGTTAGCGCGAAGGTCATTCATAGCTTTAGAAGTGTGCAATTCTTCCAATCGAGTAACGTACAACCCTAAGAACCTATTTATGGTAAGACATATAGAAGTAAGAATTAAACAAGAGCTAAAAGTACAGTTAAACAAGTAAGCATATGTAAATGTAAACATGCCTTGAGCTGCATCCAAAAGAGTGAGTCTTTCAGGTTTGTACCGGCAACATGCCGAATTAGATTTGCGTAATAGTAAAACTGGGTGGTACATCCTGGTTCTGGACAGTCGTACAGCAAATCACGTTTGAACTCATAGCTGGACTCCGCCGTCACTCGAGCCTCTTCTGCGGTTGTATCATCTGCAAGCTGATCGAACTCGTCTTGAATTTCAGTGCCTTGATCAGGCTCGGATCACAAATCGTGGAAACCAATTGGTCAACCAGACTATCCTCAAACACCGGGAAGCCACTCCGAGCCTGATCAAGGCACTGAAATTCAAGACGAGTTCGATCAGCTTGCAGATGATACAACCGCAGAAGAGGCTCGAGTGACGGCGGAGTCCGGCTATGAGTTCAAACGTGATTTGCTGTACGACTGTCCAGAACCAGGATGTACCACCCAGTTTTACTATTACGCAAATCTAATTCGGCATGTTGCCGGTACAAACCTGAAAGACTCACTCTTTTGGATGCAGCTCAAGGCATGTTTACATTTACATATGCTTACTTGTTTAACTGTACTTTTAGCTCTTGTTTAATTCTTACTTCTATATGTCTTACCATAAATAGGTTCTTAGGGTTGTACGTTACTCGATTGGAAGAATTGCACACTTCTAAAGCTATGAATGACCTTCGCGCTAACATCAATGAAGAGTTGGAGACGCATGCTGCTCAACAAAGCGCATGCCATCAAAGCGAGACGCAACCTCTTGAACAGGGGTGGGCCTTGCATGAAGCACCTGCTTTCACTCGTTTTTCAAAGAAACAGGTGCTGTACCTTGAGAGCAAGTTTTTGAAGGTGAACAAACAAAACAGAAATTGGACGCAGCGCAGGTGGCCAGCGACATGAGAAAAACCCGTAGAGGTACTATTCACCTATTACTATAGCAAAAACATGTGCTGCATTATATGCACCATGTCACTTTGTTCATTTGAACAAATGTTCAACAAAATGCTTCAGGTGGCGTTCTTTTCTTCAATGTGAATGAATATTTGACAGAGCAACAAATTCTTGCATACTTCTCAAGAATGTCACAGAAGCTAAGGAAGGGTGCAGTTGAGCAGCACAACGTTGACAAACCAGAACACACATCAGAAAACAGGTTTGCACCTCGGCATGATTACCTGGACGATGAATACATTGTCACTCCTGAGGATGATGAAATGCTGGCAAACTTGAAAGAACATCTCGAGTGACTGAAGCAACTTATGCTGCACCACAATACTGTTATGCCACAGCTAATGTAAACTCAAAAGTTTAGAGTTGGGATACGTGTCAACCTGTCGCTTCTGATAAAAGAATCCTGAACTTACTGGGATGCAAACTAACACACTTCCGGGCAGTTCTTACAGTAGAAATTTCGCAGCAGTCAGCTTGGGTAGCAACATTCAAATGCAAGTTTCTCCAAAATGCCCGAGTGAAATCGCTCATATTTTACATCAAATTAAAGCTCTCATCAAGGGCTATCAAATAAAGAAATAAAAAAGGGGGGCTAGGAGGGAATTTTTTTTGCAGTGGGCAAAAAAGCGATTTTTGGGTCATCAAAAAATGAAAAAAAATCGTTATAACTACCAAACGAAGCCATGTAGAAATCCGCTGTGTAGCTCGTTGGAAAGCCAAGAGCAAGCTCTATCGTTTAAAAGAAACCGGGACACCGTGCGTTGAAAATTGGCATAGTTATGCTCAATCGAATAAGGTACCCCAAATTTGACCTTTGACCCCTCGTAATTTGCATATTAGGCGGAGTTGGGGGCTGATAGTTGGTACACGTTGGTTTCCCCTAAGGTACATCATTTATGCAAATTTTGAGCAAAATCGGAGAGGTCGACCTATTTTTGTGCATAGGGAGTTCACTACAGGGTTGCCGGACTCAGACACCCACTCTCCCTCCCTCTTCTTTCCTTTTCCCTCTCTCTTATAAAAGCCTCGCGCCTTCCTCCCTGGGGTCTGAAAACACCCGCGTTCCTCCGTCTAACCACCCCCTTCTTGCTCCCCCCCCTCCCCCACTTTTACTCCACATATCTATCTTACTATTATTTCAGTATTAATTTTAATCTGGGGCCGGTTCCTGATTTTACGGCCGGAAACTATACATTTACCCAGTTGCCAATTCGTAGGTTGGGGTACCGGCATGGCATTCCTGTAGTTTATGCGCCTAAAGTCAAAACGGCCTGTATCGATTGCTTCCTTACAAAATATTGATTATATCGATTAGGTATGGTGAACACATACATGTAGCTGGGTTTTCGGCTGGGGGGGTGGGTAATTTTCTGATCCAAAATAGGGTTTCAGGGCCATGCCCAAAGGGGTTTCAGCGACCTTTTTTGGGCTCAAAACAGGGTTTTGAGGACTAAAAATGGGGTAAAAATCCTGTCTGAAGTGCAAAAATATCGTTTAAAACCCTATGTTTGCTTTAAAACGTGCAAAAAAACATATTTTTAATTTTAAAAAATGTGCAAAATATGCTAATTTTGCTTCAAAACGAGCAAAAAAACCATTTTATTGGACATAATGCAGTTAAAATCCATTTCTGGAACCTTCTTTAGAGATTTTGAAACCCTAATTAGGGTTCCGAAGCCCTAATTTGGGCCTCCAGAAACCCAAATTAGGGTTCCGGAACCCTATTTAGGGTTTCAGTAACCCTAACCAGGGCTTTTGGAACCCTGTTTGCAGGTTTGGAAACCCAAAATAGGGTTTCAACAAAATCCCCCCCCCCAGAATCCGGCTGGGGGGGGAACTTTCTCCCAAAATCCGGCCTGGGGGAAAATCTGCCCCATTCCCCCCCCCAACTACATGTATGGGTGGACATGGTGTTACTACGCTAAGTATCGGCACCTTATATGGTGCCAGACCATAAACGGCGTTAAGTGCCTGACTGCTTAATTCTGGTTCCGGCCGGAATTGGTAGGATCCGGCATAAAAATGGCCGCCTTTTACCAAAACTTGTTCACTTTCATGATTTTGGAAGGAGAAAAGAGTTTCTGTTACTCAAACCCGGAATTTTTAGTTCTCTGGTCTTGAGATGAACATGAAAAAAACGAAAATTCAGGTTGCGTTTACTGTAGGCAGCAGTGCAGTACTTTCCAAGTAGCGATCGACCGGAATTCCGGGTCCGGTTCCGGCCGGAACTGGCGGTTCCGGTTCCGGTCCGGTTCCGGTGAAAAAGGGTACCGGAACCGGAACTTTTTCATTCACTATTTTTGATGGATATTCAGTTACATCAAGTATTATTGCGTCTGTTTAATAAAGTGCGCAGCTCAGTGGGGGCAGTAGAATTTGCATGAATGGGGAGAAATTATGCAGTTTATGTTATGCATCATTAGAAGTGCCTCTAAAGACAATTTTCGGTGAAATTATGCAGTTACAGGCAGTGTTTAGAGCTGTATTGTCGTTTTCGAACAGGTTTCTCAACTGACTTAAGGTGCAAAAGTGGAAAATTTGTTGTAAGTATCTGTACTAGCACGCTGGACCCATTTAAGACGATTTTCAACAAAAAAAATTTTTTTTTTAAATTTTTTAAAAAAAAAAGCAAAAACTTTTGGCCTTCAAAAAAATTTTTTTTAACAACTGTGCCTTTAAGGCAGCTAAAAACATCTCCGAAGGTGACAGATCAAAGCTGAAACCTGAAAATGTTGAAAAGCTTCTCTTTCTGAAGTACAATTTGCGTGCTCTTGACTACTGTTATTGAAAAGTCTGTGTTCTGTTGTTGATTTGAACTTCTGCTGATGTTTATAACAGGAATTTGTACACGACGTGCCTATAAATACGTTTCTATAAATTTTGGACCAGATATTGAAAAAAGTCCGGTTCCGGTTCCGGCCGGAACTGGGTGGTTCCGGTTCCGGTTCCGGCGAAAATTTTGGTTCCGGTCGATCGCTATTTCCAAGTAGCAGCCCAACAGCGCTTTACGTTAAAAAAGTTCGGTACCTATTTTGTTTCTAGACAACCGAGCTACAACGCAAGCTCTGCGAGAATGAAAATGAACTGCAGTGCGTCAAAGCTGAGAATGTGCAATTAAGAGAGGCTGTTTCGCAGCTCTCCAAATATAGGTGTGTTTGATTTGAAATTTGTTTTTTTGTTTGAAACTTGTTAGAGATAATTACACAGTACATTTCAACGCTGAAAAGCTTTATTAGCCCATCATTTCCACTCACTACCTGTGCTGTTTTAGTCTAAACCTACTGTCGGATGGATATTTGGGGTGTTTTTACCGATTCGGGGGTCGGTGGGAGGGTCCAAGAAGAAAGGTCTTCTTCATATGGGATGGGTCTGCTACGCACCTAACGGTCCGTGAATGGCAACAGTTGTTATTGTTGCAGAGAGACGGTAGATGAATTGACTGCCAAACTGCTTCAAGCAGAGGACTGGGCCCGACACCAGGACACCATCATAAAACAGTTTAAGGACGACGGTAAGAAACTTAGTACGTGTCTTTGCGGGTGTTGCCTTGTACATACATGGCTTCAGTCCCACTTTCTCAGATGGCCTGTTACGTGTGTCTGTTTACCATGAGCAGTTTATGTGCATTTGTAGGCTTTGTAAGTGTTCAACCGCCGATGCTCACCGATCAGATGTTGGCGCAGGAGTTGAGTGACAAAGACAAATTGTTGAAGGAAGCCGCCACCAAGAACGACCAGCTACAAGAGACTGTGGTTAGAGAGCAGGAACGGACTAACAGTCTTCAAGCTGAGGTCGACGACTACAAAGGAATCGTGGAGGTGCTGCAGGATCAGGTTTGTTCTATAATACTAAATATATTCTGTTCGCCTTTTCCCTGTGTTCGTCGCCGGCACAGTTGGTGTAGTGGTTTAGGCCGCAAAGCCACTGTGCGCGTGCTCGTGCGTTCATCCACTCGGCAGGGCAAGTTTCTTGCCGCAAAGAGTTGGTGGTCGGCACAAAACCCAACCCAGGCCACCGAAAGCTGGTTACAGTGAGTAGGTAAATGGGAACCGACTGGATCTGCCGTTGCACCGAAGCCGCTCCACAAAGCATGCCGCGTTGGAGAAGAAGATCAAGGATGTCAGAAGCTGTCTGAGAGACCAACTATGCTGGGAGCCCTCAGACATATCGGCCACCGGCGGCCGTCGTGATCTGTCAGCATCATGGCATCAACACGCCAGGCACTCTCTTAGTACCTGGCGCCCAACAGCATAGCTAGAGTGGCTGGCAGTGAAAAGGGCACCGTCCGAGATGACGAATCACGGGGGTCGCGAAATGGACCGTGAGTCTGATCGTAGGCCGTAATCATACATGTAACAGGTCATCCGCCGATGGGGGGAGGGGGGGTTGGGGGGGTCTGGCGCCGGCCGGGGGGTCTGAGCCAAAATTTTGGGGGAGGGGGGGGGTGGGCACTAAAAAACGCTCAAAAATCGAAAAAATCGCAATTTTTTGGCTAAAAATTGCCAAAAATCGCTAATTTGGGCTGAAATACAGCTAAAAAGTGCTGTTTTGCAGGCGATTTTGGCAATTTTTGTGTGTGAATTTGTAAAAAAATTGCAAAAATTTGCTTGAAAATTTACTTGCCAGAAAAATCGGAGGGGGGGTCGGTGAAATCGTCTCGGGGGGGGTCCCCATCTGGGGGGTCTGGCCTAAGTCGAGTGGGGGGGGGGCAGATCCCCCCAGACCCCCCCTGTTACATGTATGGCCGTAATTCCCCCGCACATCGGATCGGATGGGTATATTTGGTGTAAATGGGGTCAGAATTTAGCGTAAAACAAGCCTAAAAACCTTGTTTTTAGTAAAAAAATTGTACTTTTTGGCCTACTATTCCCTCAACCTCCATCAGCCGGCGCTAGACCCCCTCAGGATTTGACAATTTATTTACCACCGCTCCCTCAGCCGGAATGCTAGCCCATGTCTGTCGGCAGATTTAGATTTTGCTCTTTTTCTGTACCGTGAAAAACTTTAGCTAGGTTCCAGTACCTCATTTGACAGTTGATTCTAGAATTTTGCAAAACCTTATTAGTAGAAAAAGTTCTTACTATAGTTTAAATGTTTTTTCGAAAAAAAGAAACAACTAAAAATAGCTTACAATCATATCCTCTAGTTCTAGTCAGCTTTGACTTTATCCAAAGTTCTTGAGGGCCCGACCTTCTACTAACTATTTGCAACCCAACCAGCATAGCTTAGTAATTTGTGTTGGCTAAATGGAGCAGATAGTTTCGAAAAGATTGTTGTGTATGCAATTTTAGCGCAAAGAGGACGAGCAGTACATAGCAGACGTTCGCAACAATTACGAACACCAGCTATCAGTTGTTCGAGGCGAACTGTCCCGATTGCGCGCCAACTTGGAAGCGGCTCACAACCCTCAAACTCCGCCCGCCGATCAACCTCCAGCCGCTCCCGGCTTCCGTCCTGAGGTTCTGTCCGGTCCTGACTCACAGGTACAGTGAAAGAGTGTGGTCGGATTCTATGTGAAAGTGACCAGTGATGTGTATTTATTTATGATGCAATCGAATACAGCATACAAAATTCCTAATTGATTTAAGCTGAATGGTAAAATCCGAAGCTTTCTGAGCTGTCACGCTCGTTAATTTCATGAATTGAAAACGAATTGTAGTGAAGAAAATGCAGTTGTATTGAATTTATGAATTTTATTGAGTGATTATCCAAAAATAGAGAATATTTATTTAAAAAATGCCTAAAAGTAGCAAAATATTGAATTTTATTTGCTAAAAAGAATATCGAAAGTTAAAGGAAACAGAACAGTTTAAAATACCGAATTTTCAAGTCAAGTCAAGTGTTTACTGGTTTAAAATTACAGCCTAATTATTATTATTCGAATTATTCGGTTGCATTCCTAGTTGCTAATGCTTGGCTCTATTCCAGACGTGCTTAGTCCTTTTTGAAATCACCAAAAACGGTGTGGTTTTGGTATCTAAAACTTTAACTAATCGAAAATTATTCATCATTCCAGCTACAATGTTTGGTGTTGCATGTAGTTTTTGTGTTAGAGATATTTAAATGTAGTCAATGCTGTAAGTAATGTTTAGCTGCTAAAGAGTCCTTTAAAATTTATTGCCCACCAAATCATGAAAGAAGGCGATTTCTAAAAGGACCGATTATTGTCTTCCCCAACTGCTTTCAGATGCACGAAGTTTTTAAATGTCGAAACTGCAATATGACCATCTGTGATCGCGACTTGTATACGCAGCACACCGCACAATGTCCGCCTATATTGCGTTGTATCGATTGAACTATAGCTGTGCTACTTGCTTGCTGTAAAACAGCCATATTACCTTACGGTATCCGTACTCTGTTGTATTCTTCTACCACTTCGGACAGTAGTTGCAATGAAGACTTATTACTCTGGCATGTTGCATGCAAGTCCTGAGACAGACACCTTTTGTCCTAAGTGCTACCAATATCACAGATACGTACTGTACTGTGCACTGTTGTGATTACATGAAACTGCGATGTATCTAAAGATTTTCTTTTCATTCTATAATATTCACAATGGCTTTTCTTTCTGAGCTGGCTGCTGCTCTGAGCTTTGAATTCTAGACAAGCTTTTATCCGGGTATTCTTCTGATGTGATGGCGTAATTATTGACTGACAGTTTGTAAAATACAATCGAAAAGTGCAGCAAATCACGTGTAAAATTAAATGCAGAATAAATTTATTCAAGAAGTGGGCTCCTGCGCTTTTAGTTGACTTAGTTCAGATCAGAGACCATAAACAGGGTTTCCGAAAACCGTTTGGTGTTTTTAGAGGCATACGTGGGCTGGAAAAATCCGGAGGGGGTCTGGAGGTCTCGGGTGGTGGTCCAGGTTAAAAGACCATGGTCTTAGTTAGATTGGCCAATTTTAACACGCAAGTAAATCTTTTTAAAGTGAACAAAAGCTGTCTACGGTTAGAAAAGAAGGCCAGAAGTACCGATCCGTTCCGTTTTGGGGGGCCTTTCGGCCTACGATCAGACTCGTGGTCCATTTCGTGACCCCCGTGATTCGTCATCTCGGACGTTGCCCTTTTTTCACTGCCAGCCACTCCTAGCCATGCTGCTGGGTGCCGGTTACCAGGAGGGCGGCCGGCGTGTTGATGCCATGATGCTGACAGCTCCTGTCCTGACGGCCGCCGGTGCCCCATATGCCACAGTTGCTTTCTCAGCCAGCTTCTGACATCGTGGATCTTCTCCAACGCGGCATGCTTTGTGGAGCGGCTTTGGTGCAACGGCAGATCCAATCAGTTCCCATTTTACCTACTAGCTGTCACCAGCTTTCAGTGGCCTGCGTGGAGCTTTGCGCCGACGACCAACTCTTTGCGGCAAGAAACTTGCCGCGCCGAGAGGATGAGCGCACGACGTCGCTCGCGCACAGTAGCTATGCGGCCTAAACCACTACACCAACTGTGCCGGCGGCCAGAAGCGCATTCGAATGTAAAATATGATATTATGGTATTTGTTTTCAACACAATGCAGTACCTGCTATGCTTCAACGCTGCATATATTTCTTAGTGAAATTTCAAATAAAGTTTTACAAGTCAAGCGTAAAATGTTCAGACATGTCTGGAGCAACCGTCTATGTGAGGAACAATTCACTTTTTGGCTAAAATCCTGTTTTGCAGGGAAATAACATTTTCCAGTTAGAAGACCATGGTCTTCAAAAGGGCACCAAAAAGTGACCGTAAATTCGGGCATTTTCCAGTTATTAAGACCAGGTCTTAACTGGAAAACTTCGGTAAGATTCGGGGTATTTTATGTGTTAAATTTTTATGCATTTATTTAGACAGACGCAGTTTCGGCAAAATGTAGAAAATGGTGAACATCACTTTTTTTTATTTAGCAGACTAGAAAAACCAGTTCTTCATGGGAATCCATATTTTCTCGAGACTATCCCAATGTCAATGCATGAAATTTTATCGCATAAAAAACCCCAAAGTTAGCAGATATTCTCCCAATTGCAGATCATTTGGCGAAAACTTGCAGAAATTACAGCAAAAAATATGTCCATTTTAACATTATTTCGTTTGGTTTCCAAATTAACAAATTTCAGTTTTTTTTGGAATTTCTTGGGATTGTGTCAAGCTTGTTGCACCAAATGTTAACACATAAGATTCCACATATTTTGGCACCTATTATGGTCCAAATTCTACTGTGGGCAGGTATCGGAAAAGTACCTAATATCAGGTATCAGGTATTTCAAAAATACCCAATCAGGTATAATAGGTAGGTAAAGTGCGAAAAACCCACTCTCAAAATATCACAGGGGTGTGGAATCGCTTTGCACATCCATCTCTGGTGGTTTATCATTGCCAGTTAGAGTAAGGCTTCTCGTAAACCCTTTTTAGCCGTGCAATATGGCCCTATTTGTCTTCCCCTTTACTCATTGGCTTACTCAAAATTTTGCAAAAGGAAGT
>JASANB010007536.1:0-23247 GCA_030248155.1 Sabatieria punctata | reverse complement strand
ATGTAAAACATGAAACAGGACGGCAGTCGCTCGTATGAGCCCCTTCAACGTGCCAGCTCGTTGTTGTTGTCGGTATTTTTTGTCTCGGTTTGCTAGTCGAGATTTTCAGTGTCCAAAATCCGAGATATCCGAGACAGATAGTTTTATGGAAATTAGCAGTAAAACTACGAAAAACAGGTGAAAAAAGTTTATTGACTAGGATTGGATTGAAAGCGTTTATTATTTTTCCACTGTTCTCATCTCAAACCTTGGTTTATTTAATTGATATTCAATTTTGACAGCTTAATAGTTGACAGTGCAAGTCCAAGTTTTTTGGAGAAATATAATCAACAAATGCTAAGGCCTTTACAGAACCCAATAACCGTCCAGAAAAATGAAAATACATATTCTATATGGCGGCAAATCGATCTCAGACAATGCGTTCTCAGTATTTTTCAATTCTTGGTATTCTCGAGTCTCGGTATTTCTGTCTCGTGTACATCACGGTGTGTGTGTACTAAAAAGCGCTCAAATCGCAATTTTTGGCTAAAAATGGTCGAAAATCGCTAATTTGGGCTCAAAGGCAGCTAAAAAGTGCTGTTTTACAGGCGATTTTAGCAATTTTAGTGTCTGAACTTCTATAAAAAAAATTTAAAAAATTGCTCAAAAAATAACTTGCCAGAAAAAATCGGAACGAGGTGTTGCCTAAGTCGGGTGGATGGCAGACTGTCCGAACCCCCTGTTACATGTATGGTAAGGAGATGTGTGTACCTTGACAAAGCACAGATGTTGTTGCGCTCCAGTCTCAGCTGTTTGAGTTTGGGCGTGTTGGCGAACGCTTTCTCGGGTATTGAGGTCAACTGATTGCCGCTCAGATCCAAACTGGTCAATTCCGGCATCGCACCCAAGCTGGGAAAAAGAGCCAGTGGGTTATCAGTAATTGAGAGCTCTTCTAAAATCTCCGCTTGTCCGCTGAATGCATCGGTATCGATCTAAATCAGATTTGTTCTATTATCGTGCCCAGCGTTACACACAGTATTACGCAATAATTGAGTGCTATTATTCGAACAATGAGTGCAGCTCAGCGTAACGGCCATACTTTAGAGTGGCCGCGAGTTGCAGCAGGCGGGCGGCACTGGCAGAGCGCGACCTAGATTGCATTCAAAGCAGCATGCGTAACATTATTTTCTCAATGCTACACACACAAAATGGGCCGAGCACAATCCCTCTCAAATGCCGACAAGGTCAAAAGAGTGCTAAACCTGAAAACCGTTGGCACGCAGACCTACCGTTGACAGGTTGTTATGAGCCAAGTCCAGCTGCCGAATGAACAACGAGCCGAGGGTGTCTTTCTGCAAACTGCCGATGTCACTGTGGTGCACTTTGAGTCGATGGATGGGAGACTTCTGCTCTTTGAGAGTGCCGATCACTTCGTCAAAGTCCAGATAGGAACAGTCGAGGTGCAGGCCGCTGAACCACAGTTCGCATTGACACAGCGACTTGACGGCTTGCGGACACGACTGCACAAGAACGGGCGCTAACGCCGCCAACAACAGTGACCACCAGCGCATGTCCTCAGCCAGATAAAACAGCAGCGCACACTCCGAGCAAAACCGTTAAGTGTCGGCAGGTCCGGCTTTGCCTCTCGGCTGCCGTTCCAGGCAAAATAGAACCAAAATTTGCATACAGTTAACCCGGATCTGGAGGCATAGTTGCGAACGAATAATGAATGAGTGAGTCCCAAAAATGCAACGATAAAACAAGAAACAGTAAAGTCGGTGGTGTCGGCCTGAGCAGCGGTGATGGTGTGGGAAGAAAAAAGTCTGACGAGCGAGGGAGGCGACGTCAGTACTATTTGAGGGTGGCAGATGGGTTTGCGAGCGAATCGAATCTAATAGGGCCGAAAGTGGGTCGCAGCTCCGTCGCAGCGAGACATGTGGGCCACAAGGCCGGGCTGACGCTTTCGTCTGTGTCAAAGACCTTGGCCCTGACGACGCAAACGCCTCTCTCCGCCCGGCTGTGTGTCAATGACTCGCTGAGCGGGGCGCTTCCGTATTTCTACAATTCCATACTCCTTTGTGCAAACCAACATAAGCTTTGATTCGCTTAGTTTCTTTTGTGCGCATTGGGGACTGTTTTTCTATCTCTATTCATTTTATACCCTCTACACAGTTTCTACAGAATACCGCATCAGAAATACTGTACAGATCCATAGGGTCACACTTGCTGTAGTACTTGATGCCGAGCCGAGGTTAGTGGTAGTCAAGCAGTCAATACCTGCGTCAAAGTGTTAGTTAAAACTATCACTAAAGCTTCAAAACCACCAGTACCACGGACGGTTTAGAAAATATCCCCGTTGCTGATGAGGTGATCTGTGGGCCAGAGAGCCGCTCTCCGGAGTGGTGGCCACTGGGTAGGACTGTCCGAACTGGTAGCCGCTCACCATCGAGCCACTCGTCCCCAGTCTTCGCGTTTCGTCATCGTCGTGCTTACGGTCCCGTCGCGACTTGCTCACGAAGCATCGCACCACCATTAGAAGTAGAAGCGATAGACAGAAAATGCCCAGAATAACTCCTGTAAACGTACATACATAGTTGCGTAGTATTCTAGGAAAAACGGAACATTTAAGGTCCGTCCTATTGTAGTTTAAAGGGAGACCACTTCCTACCGACATGTAATGTACGTATGTATACACGTACGTACGTAGCAAAGAGAGAGTAGGTTAGGAATATAGATTTACCGAGAATAATTGCCACAACAATGCTGCTGCTGCTCTTGGCATTGCTTTGATGCAGTGATTCTCCTCTACCAGCTTCAGTCCGTTTCTTGTTGCCATAGATTGGTTTGGGTGTAGTGCTGATACCGTTGTACTCGGTGAAACCGACCCTCCCTACTGGATTCGGTTTTCTGAGGTTCAGTTGGTAGAATTGCGCCGGTTTCCAACACTGAGTTACGTCGTAGCCGGGTGCATCGATAACCAGTTCTGGATTTTGTCTCAGCCACGCTCGGAACCACTGCAGATTTTGGTCGCACACCCATCTGTTCTCTGCAATTCGCCGTTGTCTTAACTTCACTTTTCATCAACCACCCAAAAGTCATACCATATAGATAAAGAACTCGGGTAGTAGACGGTTGCGTCCGTTGGAATGTTCCAGAAAAGGTGTACGGCAAGAGGGTCTCGATTTTGTTGGTACTAAGATCCAAATGCTTTAGTTTAGGGAGAGCACTGAATGAGGCGTCTTCCACTGATACAATTTGATTTCCCTTCAGATCTACTGACACCAACTCACTGAGGCCACGAAACATGTCTCTGGTTACTCTAAAAACTAACATTTTAGACTTGCCGCCCATATCCCAAACCTGTACATACTGTACGTACGTACTGTAGGTGACAACTTACGTACGTTTTTAGATGGTTTCTACTCAGCACAATCACTTGAACGCTGGGTACTTTCTGCAGAGCGCCGGGAGCAATATGTCTGATTGAGCATTCGGGCATTTCGAGCCGCACTAATTCAGGGATGTATTGAAACGCATTGGATGGAATTTCTTCTACCATTTCATTGTTTCCCAACGCCAGCACTTTCAGCTTGGGAATATAGGCAAACAACTGCGGATTGAGGGTAGAGAATTTGTTACTGCTCAAGTACAAGTAGAGCAGGTTTGGAACCGACTGAAAGGCTTCAGGCGCGATTGACACGATATTATTCACTTCGAGACTGAGTGATTTCAAGTTGGGGAGACGCAGCGATCCCACTTGCACGGACGCCAACCGATTCACTCCGATCGACAGGTCTTCTAGGCTAGTCAGATCGGTTAGGGCGTCGGTTGGGATGGCTTGCAAGTAGTTTTTGTCCAAACTTATCTCCTTTAGTGCACTCAGTCCGCTAAACACGCCGGCAGGCAATTTGGTAAGACGATTTGCCGACAGATCCAGTCTTCTCAACGCCGCTCGACTGTAGTAGTTGACGAAGGCGTTCTGCGGCAGCGCAGTGATTCCATTCTTAGCCAGCACCAGCGCTTGCAAGTTCTGTAAGCTCGGAATGCCGCTCTGCGGAATTTCGCCCAGTCGGTTGTTGCGAATTTCCAGTTCTACCAGAGTCTGCGTGACTTGGCCGTCAAACGCCTGCGGATGAATGCTGGTCAGTCCGTTGTTTCGCAGCACCAACCTTTTGATTAGAAATCCGCGGAATCCAAAAGCTGGCAACTCCTCTATCGGCGTGTTACTGACCACAAAGCTGTCGACAAGCTGTTGAGTGTTGCCCACGGCTGATAGTGCCTCTGCCAACGAGTTTGCACCGTCGCACACTATTGAGATCGGTTCGTAGCGAGTGGTAGCGCAGGCACACGGCTTTCTCACTGTGATCGGACACTGAGACTGAACGGTGGCAATTGCCAAGACCAACAGTAGCCACAAGAGTGTCATCTGAAAGAATGGAGGTCGTTCACGAGGAAGCAAATAGCCGTTGGTCAGTCGAGTCTGCCAGTGACGACTTACGGTCGGTTTGAAATTGAGCTTAGCCGGCCGAGTCAACAGAGCGCACGGCCATTCTGTGCGCAGTGCAACCAATGGACAACAACTGACCGGCCACCGGATACCACGCAAACCAACGCTAGGCTCTACTGGCATTAAATGATACACATGACGATGTGCTTTTCGGTGGCACCAAACGGAACGAAATTATATTTGCTTTGACTCATAATATAAGCGACAAGCTGCACAAACAACAGGTCACCGACCTGGTCTGGCTAATAAACATCTCATCTGTCTCGTTTAACCATTAAAACGGCTACATTACCCGCACATACATTACAGTACGTGCAACACATGTCCTAGTAAGACAGGGGTCTCGAGGCATTGCTCTCCTCACTGGCTAGGACCAGACCTCCGATCCGTGGACATGGCCGCTGGGGACCGGGGGTTACCCACCCCTATCTTGGACTCAACCCCCAAACCACCCACCCACCTGAAGCACAAAATTTTCGGATTTTGATTACCCAGTATGCCCCGGATGAGTCGATTTTTATACTGACGCCTTTTTCTGGTATGCCATTTTTGGGGCAATTTTTTATTTCACACACTAAATTTGCCTGTAAAACAGCAATCAGCCTAGATTAGCGACTTTTTTTAGGAATTTTTTGATGGATTTTTGGTACTCGTCTGTTCCCCGAATTTTGGCTCAGGCACCCTTCCGTTGGCTGGATGCCAGCTATAAATATGAACTTACAGTTGAAAGGTTTAGTCAGAAGCTCGCAAATACTCGATAAGGTAAAGAGAGCAGTGGTGTGCAAGCATGGCGGCCTAACCAGCCACTTGGGTTGGTTTTGGCAACAATGAAATGACCAAAGAATTGTTTGCGTGGGAGCGCAGGTCGCCCGTCCCAGAAAGCCAAGTGCTCTGAACGCAAACAAGCAGATTTACTGGCGAACAAACAGCACTCGCATGTAAATGGAGCGCCAGACTAAGTTGGTGTTATTTCAGACCACACACCGCCAACAGCCCGACAAAACCCCGACTTACTTCGAGCAAAATGCAGCGGTCGCAATTCGCCTCGATCGAAGAGTCAGAGTCCCAGGCCGTCCCGGCGAACTCCTCTCTTTCCCGACTTCCCAGACGTCGATGCCGGTTGGTTGGTGACCAGATTGCCGACGCCTACTCTGTCTGCTGTTTTCAGCCTCTGATGTAAGCAGTGTGCACGAGGAGACAATGTCGATTCACACAGACTTCAGCGACGACGATCAGTTCGTATTGTTGGAATCGCCGGAAAACGCGCCGTTCGACGACGTTTTTGGAGACGATTTGCAGGGCAGAGTGGAAGTGGCGTCGGAGGCGATGGACGTGCTCCCCAATTCCAAAGGAAACGAGTTGCTTGCCAGGCTATTGAGCGAAAAGGTGCCGTTTTATCTGGCTCCAACAGTTCACTGACACTCCTTTACTCCACAGGTGTCGGTCCTTTCTATAAAACTGGGCGCTGTTGAGTTTTCGCTGGCGTCTTTCAATCAGTGTTCCCGTCTTGTGCTGCAGTCTCACCAAGTAGCCACTGAAGAACACAAGGGCCTCGACCTAGGCGAGTTGCACCAGCAGCTGCAAGCCAAAAGTACTCTGGTCTTATCTGAGTTGACTGTCAAGTTGACTGTCATTTCAGAATCTATGGTCGGCTCAGAAATGAGTGGAGTAAACAGTATGCTGCCGTTGCGATTAAAAATCGAGAGCAAAGGACCCGGCGACCCTGGCTGTTTAACGGGACACATTCACCGGATCGGAACCCAACTGAGCAACGCAACTCTGGCCAATTTAGCTGCATTTCTGGAGGATGAAGATCCTACCAGTGGACTGTCCATCAGCATCAACGTCAGCGAACTGGACTTGAGCATTCTGGTATCAGTTTCACTTCTGCACTTGCCACGTACTGACCCAGTTTTCAGGATGATAAAAAGCCGGCAGCACCTGTGAAGTTGTCTATCGCAAAATGCAAGGTCGAAATCGGTTCTGTTTCAGGTACTTTATGTTATTGCCGTATTAGTGAAACCTTATACTTACGTTCAAAAATAGGCGCATGATGATCTGTAGAGAACTGCGTTACGCTCTTCCTTAAAGAAGCAACAATTCTGCCTGGTTTAGATCAGAGCCTTCTCGAAGTGCCTCAGTTGACCCCGCGCACCGAAGAGCTATCAACGTTAAGGGCAGAAAACGAAGAGCTACGGCGCAAACTGACAGAGGCAAAATCGCTCATACAAAAGCTAGCCAAATCTACTTACAATGTACAACTGTGACGTATCATCAGATTCGCTTAACAAATTTCTATTTGATTCGTACAATTCAGATGCCCTTTATCCTAAGTATTTATCGATTCTGTTTAGTTTATGCATACAATCAGTACGTACCTTTGTTTTGCACATGTTGTTAGGTCTAGAGGTTTGCTCTTTGTACGGTTACAGGGAGTTGCTATTGAGAAGAGAGTAGTCCCCTAAAGAAATGATATTTTGGCTGTTCTTTGCTGAACTCTGAGGTGATCAAGCCACTAAATTGCCTGTTCACGGGTCTTTGCATACGATTTCTGTCGTGTTGTGCTGGTAATGGCTCTGCATTGTTGTTGTTGATGTTGCGTTAAACGTACCTCATAGGCCATTAAAATGCCTCCTTTATGCAATAAACGTTGCTTTGCCCTTACGCGGCCAATTTCTACTATGTCCTCAGCCCCCGGTGCCAAATTTAAGACCGCCGCTCGAGCTATTTCGGACGTCAACTCGCTGCAAAGAGTGCTCGGCACCAAACTCCAGCTAGCCAAGAAAGACAGCGGTGAAAGCACGGCTAAGAAGAAACGAAAACCACTTCACCGACAGTCGCCTGCATTCTTTCTACAGAACGTCAACTTGACCAACGGCAAGAAAGGTGCCAGTTCGAGTTCGGACAGTGAAACCGACGAACAGACAGACGCCGGCAACTTGAGCGACTTTATCGTGGCCAAACTGCGAGACTACGATAAAGAATGGTTCGCTGCCGTAGCCAAGGAAAATCCGCAGTACTTTATTGACTCATCGCAGTACGAGAAGTTCGCCAGACGTAAAAACTCTGACCAGTAGGAGAGTAAAATGTACACTTTCGGAATTTCAATAACAACTACTGTTAGCTACCATTTCAGCACAACTATAAAATACAATCGTTTTACTCCATCTGTTTCAGATAAAATACAGTCGTGCAAGCATCGTGCGTTAGAAACGGGCTTTATGAAACCGTATGTTCGAAGTGCAATGATAATGAAAGTAACAGAAAACAATTTTGCAATGCATTGCTCAAGCTCTTGCTGCATCTTAACTTATACTTACATAGGTCTGTAACTACGCGTGTAGCCAGGCAAATCACAGTTAATGACTAGAAAAGACCATGTTCTACACAAACACACCTTACCAGCGACTAGGAAAATTATTACGACTATATACGTAGAAGACATACATACTGCATGTAGACAGAAGACAAACCTGTCAATCTTGAAAGCGACTCAAGGAAAGAGCAGAGCCTGAGGCGGACACTCTGGCAGAGTGGGAGGCACTGTTATGGCGCGAATGTGAGTGAGGAGTTTCCAGCACTTGATCGTAGAGTTTAGCCATACTGCAAGCAAACCGTGAGACATACTGTAAGTAGGCCGCTCAGTCGCTTACTTATCCTGCAGCTGAGCCACCACGCTCTCCAGTTTTCCTGCTTCTATTCGCTTTTTGTTCTCCATGAAGTCGGCTCGGTTACAGCGCTCAAAGATTTCCAGAAAATTCAAGTCTTTCGCATTGATTCGCTTTCCACAGATTGTCACTAAAACAAATCACCAACCAGCAATAACTGCGTACTGTCAATTTTGCGTACATGGTTTTTCGTAATCACTGTCACTAGTGCAAAGCTGGACAACAATCCACCTGGCAACGTCATAAAGATGGTGAAATACAATGAGCGGTGGAGGTAAAACAGGTTTGTGTACGTACTCTTCAACCAAAAAGTACATGTGCCACTTCCAGACTTGTTCGGAATTAGTCTGAATTTCTTCGAACACATGGCTGAAACGAACAAACAGATGGCAAAACGAATGCAAACAAGAAATGTAAGAACGAACGCAAAAATTGCAATCAACATGTTAACAAGCAATATGTTGCCAAAGAACAGGTAGAGCGACAAGAGCAGAGGTATGGGGTAACTTCTGAGTGTACAGTCCAAGGTAGCAGTTCCATTCAACTTTTCGTTTGTACAGTCGGGAACAGTGCCTAAAAGCAGACATAGCAAACTGTTCAGGACACAGCTGCACACCTTTCATTGCGTCTTCATTCGGCTCGCCAAACAGTTCCCAGATGCCGCTATGATAGAGATCCCAAATCATGTGCCAGTAAAAGTGAGGTCTGTTAGTGTGTAGAAGGGCTTGGTAGGCGACACTGTAGGACAGCATGAATATCACTGCCACCAACAGGAACATTATCAGATCCCACGACTATAAGACAAACCGATTAACTCATACATGTAAAACGTCATCCGCTTCTTGGAGGGGGTGGGGGTCTGGCGCCGACCGGGGGGTGAGCCCAAATTCTAGGGAAGGGACGCTAAGGAAGGGACTTCTTCTAGGAAGGGCACTGCTTCAGAAGACAATCAATCAGTCAGCATCTCACCATTCGTTTGACCATCACAACTTTGGGACCCAGGTAGCTGTTGACAAAGTGCACACGGAGGGTGCGCATTATGTAGAGCACTAGGTTGAGCACCAGAATCAGACGGGCGATCGGAAAGGTTGAAGCCCACCAACGAAGGCAGAAGCTGAACAAAAAACGACATGACTGCAGAAAACACTATACAATGTACGTGGAAAGAAGTGGTACCCGATAATGGAAAGCACAGAAACAACCACATCCAACTTGAACACGTAAGAGCCTAGCCAATCAACCAACTGGGACGGAATATTTTCTGCAGGAGATAGTAGCATCTACAATGCAAAGACTACGCATAGTACGTACGTACACCCACATTGTAGTCAGAAAGGCAACCCCTATAGCCCTGTGACAATAGTAAGTGGGAGCTCTATCTGCCCAAATCTTCCTGACCCAACCTCATGGCTGTGCGGTGGAAAAAGAAGCATAAAGATGTCCAGAAAAGATCCAATGCAAACGCTATGGGTTTAGGTTTTGAGTGGATTTTGTTGTAAATAAGTATTCCTCCCGAACTCTGAAATAAACGCCTAAAAACGTACAGTTCTAATGGCCTCTAAGATGAAGGTCAACTGCCAACAGTACAGAAGAACTTCACAACCTCGTATGTCAGGAAAAGGCCTCAAAGCGAACAGCACCACATATGAATACAACAATAGATATAGTATGTAACAGATCTGAAAATATAATGTTCTTTGTACAATCAGAAGAGATAGGATGCTTACCGTATGATAGGTAAACTTGACCACAGGCGCAGTGTAGAACACATACAACTTGTACAGCCACAAACAACCCCAGCCCGTCATAATATCATCAGCAGAGGAGGACGATCGATGTCGACCACTGTCGTGCGAGATCAACGATGTCTGTTTCTTTATGCGAGGTCGAACAGAGTCTGTAAAGCTAAGCTGCAAACCATTCAGTCAAACCCAACTGGTCTTACAGTTTGGGTCGGTCTCCAGCGTTCTAACTCTGGACAACACAACTGAAATCGAAACTGATTTACGTATCTGCTGGGTGGAAAAGGTTAAGAAACGGACCCGAGGGAAGAGTAGACAAGTTAGTGAGATCGCCACTGACTGCAGAGCCGGAGCGCTTAGTGGCCGGCACCAGCGGAATGGCCGTCATAGTTGACGGTTGTTGTTTTGTACTTTTTCTTCCATGCGCTGCCCTCTCATTCTCAAACGCATCCAACTGGTCAACGTCGAAGTTGATCCACCAGAAAACCGGCAGCACTGTAAAAGTGCTGACGAAAATTTCAAGTCCGTTCGCATCGAAACCGTTTTTCCACTTCTCGAACAGGGCACTCTGGCAGCAAGGACTGGCCAGAAATGCCTGAAAGTAGATGGAACCGACGTAGCGCGTGCCAACTGAACTTCTTGACCTCACCTGATCTCCGGCTAACGCAGCCAGCTGCTGACTGTCCAAGTTACCCCAGGTCTTACTGGGTTTGTGAATAAGCAGTCGCGATTTGTCGCGGCTGGATTCGTATGCCTGAGTCACAAGACCAATTGCTAAATTTTCAAGGACCCTAAAATACTCAGTACAACAGGTATGCAAGTACGCACATGTATGTAAAGTCACTTTTTGAACGATTTGAACGATTCAGCCAGCTCGGCACTAAAGTCTTCGAGTTTGTAAGCCAGACCGTCGCACAGCAAAGTGCCCACAACAGAAGTTACCAGTGGATCGACACAATGTTCCCACACCAGCAACGCCAGCGTTTCTCTGAAACCTAAGCAAACTTTGTAGTGTATTTATCGTGCACGTGTATGTATTTGGGCCACCCGCAACGCCTTATCTTATCACACGTCGCAAGTTTCAACTACTGTAGGCATGCGAGCTTTAGCTTTCACATGTATACAATGACTGACCTTCCGAGAAGAACGGCCCAAAGGAAAACCTCTTGAAAAGGATGATCAAACATTTTCCCGGCATTCTGTTCCACGTTTTCTACAGTGTCTTTAATGTACAAATCACTATGAAAACGTCTGGTCATTGATTTGATGAATGCGTAGACATCGGACAAAGTCAACTGTTCTGTGGTCTTTTGTCGTCGCATCAAATACCACAAATGATTCTCACTATTAATCTGCAATTTCCAGTTCACATTTTGCAGAGTGCCTAGCAGCTTTAGTACCGTTGCGCCGTAGATTTCGCGAATCTTTCCCACCGTAAGAAAACGCTTCATTGAGACACCCTGAGTGATGAGCAGTCGAACAAACCCTGGTCGGTCCAGAATCAATGCGTCTTCTAAGAGCTGGTAAAGATCTGACGTCTGCAATTATCAAAATTTAGATGCAAACAGTATCGTACAGTCCGGCACTAAACGCCGTTTATGGTACTGACACCATATATTGTGCCGGTACCTATTGTACCGGTACCTAGGCTACCATATGGTACCCCCACGTTCGGCCACTGTGGTGGTACCATGTATGGTACCCTATGTACCTTCGCATTGGAACCTGTAACGCTACCATACGTATATGGTATGGTACCACTAAATTTGGTTTGGTACTGTACATGGTAGTGGTCATGGGTAGCATATGGTACCACCACAGTCCCTGAACGCGGGGGTACCATATTTGGTGCCGGTACCATGTATGGTGCCACTAGCCTAGGTACCGGTACCATACATTGTATACGGTGCCACCACAGTCCCCGCACGTGGGGATACCATACGTATATGGTGCCACTAGCCTAGGTACAGTTACCATATGGGTAAGTGCCAGACAGTCGTGCAATTTCAAAATTGGAACCTACTCCCTGAATTTTTAGCTCAGACTAAAACTGCGAACTGCAATTGGGTATTGGAATCTAATACTGCAAAAATAGCCTCATTCAGAGTTCGTGAAAAATTAATATTCTTTTCACATGCACAATTGACCGACCGTTTAGAAAGCGACGTACTGGAAGACTCCTCAGTGTAGCAAATCAGTTTTAACCAGTAAACCAATCGGTGTCTCGCATCTGAATCGGTCTTAGTGTGGAGCCCAATCAACCTTTTGTCCTTTTGAATATATTGGTAGCGCAAGAAGTTTGCCTTGTTGCTATAGATAAGAATGCACGCACAGTTCTCAGCCACGTCCTCAGACTGAATACAAGGCTTTTGGTCTACTATATGGACACAAGATGTTATGCTCAGCCAAACTAAACCGCATTAGACGTCTGATTAAGATCAGTAACCTCTCTTTTACACTTATCACTCTAACAGCCCTTTTGGGATTAACCATTCTTCGAAAGCGACACAAAACAGAACCAGCGCCACTTGGATCACATTCGTTTTCGACACCAACCAACATAACAAAATCGGACATCTTTGTGCTGAGCGCTTATTACTTTAAAGAAGAGAAGAAGATACGACTGGTCGGCGTAGCAAGATGTGATCGTTTGAAAAAATTGTTCATTAAAACCGGAGAAAATGTGCGGCAAGCTAGTATAGCTCTGATGGATCAACACTGTCCCTGGAACTGGGCGCCACGATGTTTTTGGACGGGAGTTTTCGTCGATTTCCAAGCAGCCATCACAAACGAGCAGCATTTCAAGGCTCGTTTCTCAAGCCAGACCGGCAAGTTTGGCAGCGAGACGAAACTGCCTTTGCAAGTGATCCGTACAGGACATCAGATCAAAGAACACGTACTGGCAGTGTGCGTGCCGCCAATGTTCTGGTATGCAGATTGGATTCAACTCGTGCAGTTTGTTGAAGCCTGGACGATTTATGGAGCCACTAAGTTCTTTTTCTACATTCGGTCTGTGCTAGCGGAAGTTGAACGCGTAATTGAGATTTACGAGCGGGACGGTTTAGTGTCTCGCGTTAACTTTTCAAATTTTCATTCAGCAGAAGTTGACGGCGGAATGCACACAAACGGCCAGATCGAAGCTTTCAACGACTGTCTCATCAGATCGCGTCAACACGCCAAATTCGTGGCATTTGTCGATCTGGATGAGCTGATGCACTTCAAAACTAGCACGCTTTTGCAGCTCTTGGAAAATCTTTCGGCTAAAGACTCCGAATCAGCGGCGTTTCAATTTTTGAGCAATACCAACCACGCAGCGCAATTGAACGACTGGAATGCGCCGAGAAACGCAGCGCAGATAAAGTTCAGTTACATGGAAACGGTTCAACGAGAAGCCTACATATTCCCGGCCGGTGCTATGAGCAAAATTATTGCCAAACCAGAGATGGTCGAGCTAATGAGCGTGCACTCGGTGGCAAAATTCAGAGAAACAACGTTCACCACGTTCAAAGTGACGCCAGATCAAGCTGTTGTAGTTCATCTGCGAAAAGCTACACACCCGGATCTTCAGCGACAAATGCTAAAGCTGTCGGCAAAGCCTGATGAATGGTTATCGCCGCTGGCAAGACGCATAAGCAATGGCTGGCAAGCTCGTCTAAAGCGGCACTACCCAAATGGCCTGTTTTTGCCGAATCGGGCACTAAGCGTAGTGGAGCCGTTGGAACGGTGTTCCTACCAACTATCGAGGAAACGGGCTCAGCTGTGCTTTGCTTCCGGATTCTACTGCTCAAGCGCTATCGTCGCAAATGACTGGATGGAGACCAGTTTTAGCTGGCTCCAGCTCAAAACTGACAGTACCTTGATGTAAAATCCAGGATCGTTGACTATTTTTTCAGCAGCTACGTCGGGTCTGTCCCAGCGGAAAGCCAGCTTCAGCTGTGACACCAGGTCCATTTGTTTGCGCTCCATCAGACAAGAGAGAATCGCCAAATCCAAATCTAACTGAGACTCGAATTGGAACACCGAAATCTAGATGGCATACACGCATGTTTAAACTGGTTTTGGCGAACTCAATAGGTACAGACTACAGTTGGTAGGTATACCTGAACCTGAACCTGAAACCTGGGTATTAACCTGAAAATTGTGAACCTGAACCTGAACCTACTTGGAAATAAAAGTACTTACCTGACACCTACTAGGTCGGTACCTACTTTTCAGGTTTTTCTTGTCTTAAATTTCCGGTACAAGAGCACGTACAGTATGTACTGTCAACTTTTGAAATTGGTTAGATCGGATATTGCTTGACGCTCTACAGTTTTGTTCTTAAAAATGGTGTGCGTGAAGTGTCTAATGCACATTATCTGCACCTACAATGTACGTATACTGTAACTTAAAAATGAAGACGATTAAAGGGAAAAGCCTCCATCGGAAATTGCCTTTATGAAAGCTTGTGTTCCTGTATGCCTAAGCCTAAGCTTTAGTTTGTTTGTTGAACGTAAGCTTAAACGTCAGCTAGTAGAACTTATGCAAGCCTGAGCCTTATAACTTAATGCCGGAACTTAGAGTTTGAAATGAACGTTCGTGGAGTGCGTGGGCGTGGGGTTTCCTACTACAATGGCGATTGGTCCGTCATACAGCAAAAAATTGTCATGCGTTTTTCTCGTTTTTGTCGAATTGTTGGTTTGTAAATTTCGATTGCTTTCGTGCATGGATCGTTTTCCTAAGAAAAGGAACAGGAGCGCTATTGATTTAGCTCAGAGCCGAAAATTTATGTCTTTATTTGAAAGTACCTGAACTGAGCCTGACACCTGGGTACTTTTAAAAAATGTACCTGAACCTGAACCTGAAATTGGATTTTAGAGATACCTGAACCTGGACTTACCTGAAATTTGGTGGTACCTACCAACTGTAGTACAGACTCCGTCAAAAAACAACGACACCCGCAAATCTCAAACGATTTCAATAAATCACTTTAAACGAAAGATAAATAAATTCTTAAAAGACTGCTGAAATTTTCATTAACATACTCTGCTTAGTTCCTGAGATATTTGTCCTCAAAATTAAAACAGAGATTTTGGCAATGAACAAAATCGATAAATACAAAACAGCAGATTTTTTTATTTTTGCAGCCATAAATCTCAACCCATTTGAATGAATCGTTTTTGAATCAAAGAATGATAAATTATTGAAAGACTGCTGAAATTTTCATTAACATACTCTGCTTAGTTCCTGAGATATTTGCCCTCAAAGTCAAAACAAATTTTGGCAGTGAAAAAGAGCGATTCCGTTGTCCTTAATAATAAAACAGATTCCTACTGTTGGGGCACCGAGCGTGTGTGTCACCAGTAAAGCCCCATTAGCCTCCAGCAGTAATAGGAATCCGTTTCTAAAAACGGAATCGTTTAGTCAACGGAATCTAAAAAGTCCATTTTGTTCGTTGGCAAAATCACTGTTTTGAATTTGAGGGCAAATTTCTCAGGAACTAAGCATAGTATCTTAATAAAACTTTCATCAATCTTTCAAGAATTTATTTCTCTTTCATTTAAAAAGAGATTCATTCAAATCGGTTGAGTTGTTCCATTGCTACAGTAAAAAAATCTATGGGGTTGTATTTTTCTGACGGACCCTGTACAATGAATGTACGTACTGTAGGTAGGTGCTGTGCATTTGCACGAGTTTAGACTAATGTTAAAATGAACTGCTAACCATTCTGAGTCGGTCAGGGATAGAACAAACAGTAAATACCATGTTGTGTTGTCTGCAGAGAGCGATAACTTTTTCGGCCACTTCAGAGTACTCGCCGTTGCGAGTCTTTCTTACACGCGCGTAAAGTTGGGCTAGTTTGTCTTCTGCATACTCCTGCAGTTCCATCGTCTCAGCCTCTTTTCGGTCGTTGTCCTCCAGTTGACTGAATCAATACAGTCTGTACGTTGTAGTAAGCAAAATATAAAATCAGAATAGTTTAACTGACTCGATCTGCTTAAACCGGCGAATTGATTCAGCTAGTAAGTCGGCCACCCTGCCAGTGCCTTCACAAATCAGCACCGGTATGCCGTGACCAACACTCTCCAACAATTGGTCAATGCTGTTAACTCCGCCCTCCACCAATAAACACACGACAGGAACCGACAAGCCTCCTTCTGCAGTTGCTGCTACGTATCTTAACTGTACTCCGGAAAAAATAGGTCACCTTCCTTTGGAGCAGCGATCATTCTCTCCAAACAAGCTCTAAAATGAGCTACACCCCTTTCGGTGTTCCTGAAGCCATCGTCTATTAGCAGAAAGTGACTGTGGTAGGGATTGAGAGACACCGGCTGCCAATGTCTGACGCTCGGATCCACGTGGTAACTGACTTTCTCAAACGACTGAAACACGTATGTACGTAAATGCATGTACAATGTACTCTGTGTCAGTCCGTCCATACATCTAACTTTCTATGTATGTGCACTACAGAACGTTTTCAAAATATATGCTTTTAAACTGGTCACTTTTTGAGATTCAAACAATTGTTAATCCGTTACAATTTGTGCGAAATTTCAAGCCCACAGAAACGGAATCACACAGAAAAACAGACTTCAAAATTTAGACACTACACTACACGAACTGATGGAAGCCTTGCTGAAACACACAATGTACATACATACGTACATGAGGATCTGAGTTAACTAGTTCCTCGCGATTACGAACAGCTCCCCAAGGGGCGATACCAATGCAAGCTATAGTGCGATGCACTTCGCCGTTTTCGTAGTACTCCAACGTCTGGCCTTCTCTCACCGCATCGCCCACTGCGCGAGCCACTCCACAATGCAAACCGGAAGTGAGGAGCCAGCCTCTGGTGGTACGAACAGACTGCAACCGCTCAGTCACAAACAACACTTCTGCCTCCACCGCACTCTGATTATTCCTCGGGTGAAGCTCTCCTTCATTCGCGGGTCGCTTATTTTGAACAGCTTCCCACCGCCAACCACCGACACCACCAGTTCGGGCGGCCCTGTGTAGGCATACAAATTCCAGTAACGAACCAGAAGTTCCATCACTTTGCCCATCCCCGTATCATCGGTCATACGTACGTACTAAAACTGTTAAACCCTCATTACAGCTGCTACACAAACTGCAAAGGCAAAACCAATCTGGCTACTAGCACGTGTGTACATTGGAGTGCGAACTGGTATTGGGTATTGGGTGTATTGGGGTGTTTTCCAGGTATTGGGTATTGGGGTTTTTACCCCCCAATACCCAATACTAAATTGGACAATTAAAAATATAGAAAAATCTATGTTGACCTGAAAAATTGATCTGAGAAAGTCGAAAAATCTGATCGATGATTCGGTTTAGTAAGCTGTTTTCGCGTTAAGGAACCGTCCATAAACGACGTCGTTCCAAAATGTCGATTATTCGGAGCCCCCTCCCCCAAAATCGCCTTGCGTCGTTTCTAGGGGACCCCTCCCCCTCAGACGACGTCGTTTTCGGTTTACCCCCCCCCCCGATAAAAGTGCAGTACATACAGAACTGTCATGTTTTCTTGTTAGCATACTGCGCAATCAATAGAATATATCCCTACAACCGCTCTGGGAAGCTTTTCTGCATTGTAGAAACCTTTGACAGAATGTACAGGGTGTGCCAAAAAAAACAACCCAGCAGAGTTTTTGCTGTAGCAACCGCAAATCTCAACCGATTTGAATGAATCCTTTTTTAAATGAAAGCTAAATAAATTCTTGAAAGATTGATGTACCGTTTATTAAGATAGCTTTCTTAGTTCCTGAGATATTTGTCCTCAAAGTCAAAACAGAGATTTTGGCAATGAGCAAGAGTGATAAAGAACAACCCTGCAGATTTTTTACTTTTGCAACCATGAATCTGAACCGATTTGAATGAACCCTTTTTTGAATGAAAGACTGATAAATTCTTCAACGATTGGTTCAACTTTTATTGAGATTCACAGTTTAGTTCTTGAGATATTTGCCTTCTAAGTCGAAACAGATTTTGGCAAAGAACAAGAGCGATTCTGTTGCATTTCATAATAAAGCAGATTCCTACTGCTGGGGCTAATGATACTTTAGTGTTGAAGTAAACCGAGTTTCTATGTCACCTGTAAAGCCTCCAAGAGCCCTTAGCAGTAGCAGGAATCCGTTTTATTACGAAGTGCCGAATAATAAAAAAATGCCTCTTGTTCACTACCAAAATCACTGTTTTGATTTTGAGAGCCAATATCTCAGGAAGTAAGCGGAATACATTAATGAAAATTTCAGCAATCTTTTAAGAATTTATTTATCTTTCATTTAAAAAAAGATTCATTCAAATCGGTTGAAATTTGCGGTTGCTACAGCGAAAAATCTGCTGGGTTGTTTTTTTTGGCACACCCTGTACTTTAAATTGAAAATAATACAATCAAACATACATGTAACAGGGGGTCTGGGGGGTCTCCCGACTTAGGCCAGACCCCCCCCCGAGACGATTTCACCGACCCCCCCTCCAATTTTTCTGGCAAGTAAATTTTCAAGCAAATTTTTGCAATTTTTTACAATTTCACACACAAAAATTGCCAAATCGCCTGCAAAATAGCACTTTTTAGCTGTATTTCAGCCAAAATTAGCGATTTTTGGCAATATTTAGCCAAAAAAGTGCGATTTTTTTCGATTTTTGAGCGTTTTTTAGTGCCCATCCACCCCCTCCCCCAAAATTTTGGCTCAGACCCCCCGACCGGCGCCAGACCCCCAACCCCCCTCCCCCCATCGGCGGATGACCTGTTACATGTATGCAATCAAAGTTCCCTAAAATTCCGAAAAAAGCGACGTCGTTTTTTGCCAACCCCTGCTCCTCCTGGTGTGTCATCTATCGTCGCATTTCAGCCGACCACCCTCCCCTCTGGAATGTCGTCGTTTATGGACGGCCTAATCAACTAAACTTTAGTAGAATTTCCTAAGTGTACGCTTTTCTAAGCGCTACACCAGTAATTTATTTCTCTGTTCTTATCTAAAATAAAAATGGTGATATTTCTAATGTCACCGTAATGTACTGGCACCGTACCCATGGCTATTGCACTGCGCCACTTTTTAGGTTGAAGAAGTTGTAGTGATGGTGCGACCACAGTGGACGTACACGACAGAGGTGAGTTGAAATTCCGGGCAATTGTAGATTAGACTACAACTGCACGGAGAGAATCGTCGTAGTAGGTACCGGGCAGCACAATGGCTAGCACGGTGCTGTGTAGAATAGTCGTAGTAGGTACCGGGCAGCACAATGGCTAGCACGGTGCTGTGTTGAAAGAAAATACACAAATGTTTATAGGCACGCCGGCAGAAAAACACGGCAGGAAAGAAGCAAAGAAGTTGAGCGTTAGAAGAACAATAACGCTGTGATAAAGACGGCGGCTGCGCCGGGTTGTTGAATTGCAATAAAAGCGTAAAAACAGTCTCACGCAGAGTGTAGCAGTTTGGAGTTGTAGACGGCGAAGCAGAAGCTTATTGTCGCGGAAGACAACCCAGGAAGCGACTGGTAGCGAGAGAAGTTTTACTGAACAACAACACGATTAGTCAGCGACAACCAGACGTCTAGACAGAAGATGGCCGCCACCACGGCTTACACAGGCAAAACAACGAGAAATCATACTAGTACGTGCGTCCCGGCACGACAACGCGCCATACCGTAACTGAGCGAAAATAATGGAAACGACGCACACAATACACGTTAGTAAACACGAACAACTGAGAACAAGTAGAAGTGGTAACTGTTCAGGGCCCCCTTTTTAGGGGTGAGCTCTGTCGAACCCAGGCTCGCGTACTCTGGCCGATCCGTGCCCCGACAGCGGGTAGTGAGGTTCCCATACGACTTGGATGTGCAGTGCCGTAGCGATGTTGATCTCATGTTGGTCACAGTACTCGAAATTCGGCACATTGTTCTCGGCGATGTCTTCGGGCAAGTTCAAGGCGTTGACGGTTCCTGCAGCCAATGCACGGTGCATGATGGGCCAAAATTGTGGGTTCAAAGCCTCGCCTCCGATAACGAAATCTCCTTGCCCTGAGAGTGCCTCGTCGATGTCATGGTTCGGTCCCAAGTGCTGGTACCGTAGACGATTCGCCGCCGAAACCATGAGGCAGTCCAACGTATGAATGTCCACGTCGTCCCACAGAAGAGTGTCGGCACAGTCCATGTTCACCCACGCGTAGAACTGTCTCCTGACTCGCTCGCAAACTCGGTCTCGTTGTTGCTGAACGGCTTCAGTGACCGACGTAGGCGCAATGCGACCGTTGAAAATGCGGTTGACAATATGCGTACCGGGGGGTGATGGTTCAACCACCAGGTACTGATCGGGATCAATCAGCGCTACGATCAACTTCCCTTCGTCATCTTCCAACGGATCTGGCCGGTTCAGCGTGGCATAGACCAGATGCTCGGCGAACGGTGGCACATTGCCGATCGATTCCTTGTAGGCCTTGATCTGGTACGTTCTGAGAATAGCTCGTAGCGAACGAAGGAACTCGTCGACAGAGTCAACGATCATGTTGAGAGCGGTCTCACGGTCGTTGCTGATGGCCTTCTGAATCCAGTCGTGGTCCAGTAGTGCGCGGATGGTTTCCACTCCCCAAGAGATGACCCACAGTTTGGCGATGTGCGTCAGCTCTACATCCCGATTGGCCACCACCAACATTGACATGGCTTGCACAAAGGAAATGAATCTTTTGATCTCATCCGTTGACCGGGTCGTAGAGAGTGGCAATGACCAAGGTGCAAGCAAGATGGGCAATGGGTAGATTCCTTGAAAGTACGCCGATTCTGGAAACGCTCGGCGTAACCAGACCTTGGCCGGGTCCAGAAGATCTCCTACTTCGGTAGGCAGAAGTTGGCATACGAGCTGCCAACAAACGATCGCTCGTGGTCCGGGACTGGCCGACTCCAAGAACTTCCTCCACGATTTCAGAAATCCGGCTGCCGGCAACTTGACATTCAAATTGCGAAGATGTTGTGTAGTGCTGGGGGGAGTGTTGTACTTGATCACCTGAGCTGAGAAATGCTCCCAGATGACCGTGATCACCCCCGGCGGCAGTACTGTTGGTTCGCCGACTGTTGGTGCGGTCACCAGGTGGGTGATGCCCATACCGACGAGTTTGGCATGACAGAAGAAGACCAGTGAGGCATTGGTCAAACCACACTGGTTGTACGGGCACAATGCGACCGGCAGAGCATTTGTCTCAGCAAATGCGTCCGCAGGGCGTTCGATGTCCGCAATCGTTGTGTCACTGAGGTGTAGTACGTGCGGCACGCCTGTCCACATCTTGAGGAATACTTTCAGAGGGTACGGCCACAGAAAGTCGTACCTCTGACGCACGCTCGGAAACAGGTTCGGCCGGGGAATGAACGCCCGATCGTGTGCTTTGGTCACTAAGTACGTGCCAGGCAAGTCGTCCCCGAAAGCGTCTCTCACTGGTAATCCATTCCGAACTACCTCTGCCATACTGTAGGGTCGTATTCTGAGTTGCAGTTGAAACAGCTTTGGTTGAACTGGTGGCATGTAGTCATAGTTGGTTCTGAGCGCATTGAGCGGAACATCAATACGCTGCACTAGTTGATTCACATCTGAAGCCCCCGAGGCAACAGGCGGAACTGGCTGCTGCGCCAACGTATGCACATTGGCTTCCACCATCAACACGTCTTGGTGCACAGTACCGACGGACTCAGCCGACGGTGCTGGCACTGGTGCGTTGGCGGCGGCTAACAGTTTTTCGTATTCAAGGCCGCCCACTTGCGCCTTTTGGCACAAATGCTGTAGAATGGCGTTGAGCTGCTCGGTAGTAATGGCCAGGGCAGTCACTAACGCAACTGCTGGCACGTCCTGTCCTGGCGGAAGCACTGGTGGTAGCACCGGCGGTAGCACTGGATGAGGTGCTGCCGGCGGCGGCGGACTAGGCACGTCTTGGGGTTCCATCTGCTGAGTGGGCGACAGGTCGCCTTCCAAACCAACCTCCATTGTTTGTTTGCCCTCGTCTTGGAACATATCAATGCCACCACGGAACTGTTCTTCAGCTGTAACGCACGGCCGGTAGCGACCCAAATTTTCTACTTCTTTTCGCTGGGCTATTTCCAATTTCTTGATCTTTCTTAGGTACCGATTGGCATGTGTACGAGTCTGACTGTCTCGAGCTGTCTGGTCTTCTCTCAAGTAGGGCTGAGACTTTGCATCTGCCAAAATGGGTGCCGAATCCAGAATCATGGCCATCTCCTCTGGTGCGCCCCAGCGGACTATGCGATGTGGCGGAGCCCTGAACGGTTTCAGCGGTAGTGTGCCCTTCACTTTCCACCAACTTTGCAACAGCTCATTCACCCACTCCTCCAATCTGCCCAGAAGTGTCTTGAGGTGGTCATCATAGATCTGCTCGGCTTCATCAAGCGACAAAGTGCCGTACGAGAAAAAGTGGTCCAATCTCTGTCTGATAATGAAAGCACGGCGCGGCTCCACGGTACCCTTTTCCCATTCTAGCAACAACTGTCGATAGCGGGCATACGCGGCGTAGTATGCTTGATCGTCGAAGGCGCGCATAGGAGAAACAATAGTGCGACGCCAAAAACCTGTGCCCATTTCGTCTTCTGTTGGCAACGGCCACGTAGGTTGTTGAATCAGTCGCTGCTGTGTAGATACGTGCAGCGCCTGCTGTAGCAACACTGAATTCGCTCTGAGTTGAGCTCGGATCTCGACCGCAATTGGCAGTCGTTCCTCTCGGGGTACCAACTCCAAAGTGCTGGGTGGTGGCTCCATACCCACCAAAGTGGACACCAGATATCTAGATAACTGGTTGAGAAAGATGATTTCCATCGGTTGCAGAAACTGACTGCCCGGAATCGTGTTGTCTGGGTACAGCTTTTGTAGAGACGCTTTGCGCGAACCCAGATTTCTCGGCACGTCCTTCTTGCGCAACAGGTATTCGTCTCTGGTCCTGACCGCTCGGGCAGCACGGAAGAGCAATCTGGCGAAATCTTTGAAAATCGCCTGCAGTATCATCTGTCCGTGACACGTTGGGTAAACCGTGAATAGCGCTTCCACATTGAAATGTTGCGGTCCATTGTTCCTGGCCCATGGTGGTACCGTTGGATTCCTCCACATGTTCCGGTAAACGTACTGATTGGCACAGCCCGGAAACCAACGCTGCCAGAAGTAGCGCTGATAGGCCGTGTTCACAAAGGCATCGCGAACTGTGCGCATTGCCTGTCCGTTGGGCGTTTGCGGTCGACGGAGCGACCGAACGAGTGGGAGCAACTGTGCGATAATGTCAGCCTCCTCTGTTTTCACTCCGTATCCGGCGAGGTCGTAGAGTTGGCGGGTTCTTACTAGCTCATTAGCAAGGTGCACCAGCCGCTGAAA